>CM045988.1:133289531-133434531 GCA_025175895.1 Wurfbainia villosa | reverse complement strand
ATAAATTCATGAGGAAGTGGTATTTCTTTAGGATCAACTCCAGCGTCGAGAAATTGGTTAATCGGTAAAGATACATGAATTTGGTGTCCCGCCCAAGAAAGAGACCCAAGTCCTAATAACCCCGCTAGGTGGTGATTTAACATGGATTCCACATCTTGGAACCAAGCCAATTTTGGGGCGGCTTTATGATAATGGAACCAACCGGCAAAAAGCATTAACGATGCAAAGACCAATGCCCCGATAGCGGTACAATAAAGTTGTAATTCATTAGTTATTCCAGATGCTCGCCAAATCTGAAAAAAACCGGAGGTTATTTGTATTCCTCGGAAACCCCCACCCACATCACCATTCAATATTTCTTGACCCACTATTGGCCAAACTACCTGGGCACTGGGTGCAATGTGAGTAGGATCACTTAGCCATGCTTCATAATTTGAAAAACGGGCGCCATGGAAGTACATCCCACTCAACCAAAGAAAGATAATGGAGAGTTGACCGAAATGAGCACTAAATACTTTTCGAGAGATCTCCTCCAAATCACTGGTATGACTATCGAAATCGTGAGCATCAGCATGTAGGTTCCAGATCCAAGTGGTAGTATCGGGGCCTTTAGCTATTGTTCTTGAGAAATGGCCGGGTCTGGCCCATTCCTCGAAAGAGGTTTTTATAGGATCCCTATCTACAACAATTTTAACTTCTGGTTCCGGCGAACGAATAATCATTAAGTCCTCCTCTTTCCGGACAACACATACAAAGAGACCCGCCAATCATCAAGTTTTTAGTGAACCTCCAAAAGATAGCTATTTTTTTTATGATTAATCCTTTTTTTCCTATCTCCCATCCATCTATTTAGTTATTCACTAGAGCAATTATGATATTGAAGTCAATCCGAGGCAAGTGTTCGGATCTATTATGACATAACGATTAGGTGCCCAAGGGGCCTGTTTTTCCTTGGAAAGTACTTTCCCGGCGAAATGAAAAAACAATTTTTTTTTGCAACCTAAACCTAACCTAGTATACTTATATCTGAATGTATAAATATAAATACACATATGAATCTACTTCTATGGAATATTCTATTCCTTTACTAGAAATCACAAGATCATTCATTAGGATTAAAAAGATCCATTGCTATATCTTATCCATATTTAGTCATTCCGACGTATCTTGTATCTTTCTTTTACTAGCTTTATTAGTTTTATTCTATACATCCCTATGAGATACCATACAATGATTTGATTTTAGAAAGAAAGGGTATAATGAAACTCTTGATTGGATCTTTTCATGGGAACACGATCTATTTTATTTGATTGATGGATCCAACAACTAATTTTAATGAATTAAAAAAGGGAGTGATCTTATTCAAAATGCCTCGTGATCTTCAACCAATTTTGTGCTTCAATATAATTACCTGGACTAAGCGCTATAGCTTGTTTCCAATACTCAGCAGCTTGATCGGACCAAGCCTCCGCAATTTCGGAATCACCTTGTAGAATGGCCTGTTCTCCCCGGTCGGAATAGGTAGCTCCTTCCCTTAGAACCGTACTTGAGAGTTTCCTACCTCATACGGCTCGATCTTTTTGCTTGTGCCCCGTCTTAATCTACCTTATGTTAATTGAATTAGATTTGTCATAAAAGTATCCCATTTTGTTGGGTTAGCCAGAAGAAGTTAATTACATAAGTTTAAAACTCTAATTTTTTTATCAATAAAAAGCTTTATCTTTTCTCCCACCTTCAGAGGAATGAAGTATGGATCGACCCTATATCCTATATACTATATATAATAGTGTTAAAATATAGTGTTCGAATTCTCTGAAAGGTAACTATCTCGATTGCATATATGCAATTTATATAATATAGATATAGAATTTTTGAAAAAGACTTTCTTCCCCAATATCCTAATATAATATAAGAAAAAAGAACTTACGATCTTTGGGATCTGATGCTACACCGCTGCTCAATACCTTAGTGGATCAACTCTATTACATAATTTGATTCCTAACTTTTATCCTGTATCACGGGATAAGTAAGCAAAGCAGTTCTTAACTCTATCGACCAAATAGCTTGCTAATTGATCTTTACGGTGCTTTCTCTATCAATTCAATCCTTTATCCATGGAGTATATAGGCTTTATCCATTTCTTCTTAATTTTGGTTCTCGTGAAGTATCTTTACTTGCTACAGCTGATAAAAACCATTGCTTTAGACGACGCATATGTAGAAAGCCTATTTCATTCTAGTATTTATTAGTTAATTGGATCTTTTTTCCTTCTTTCTATAGTAGAGATAGTCGCACGTAATGACAGATCACGGCCATATTATTAAAAGCTTGTGGTAAGAATGGGTTTCGTTCCAGTGCCCGGAAATAATATTCCAAAGCCCTTGTATGCTCTCCGTTGCTTGTGTGTATAAGTCCTATGTTATAGAGTATATAACTTCGATCATAGGGATCAATTTCTGGTCGCGTAGCTTCATAATAATTTTGTAAAGCTTCCGCATAATTTCCTTCGGATTGAGCCAACATCCGTTACGGTCGTTCATTCTATTTAAAGAATCTCCGTTCCAGAACCGTACGTGAGATTTTCATTTCATATGGCTCCTCCCTTCTTTCTGCGCATAGTACTAAGGGAAATAATCCATGAAATGAAAATTTTACTATTCTACTGAAAGGAGCTAGTATTTTTATAAGAAATCTCTAACCAGCCTTCCTGCAAGAGGTTTTTTATTAACACGAACTGTATTAGTACTAAATGGAAACGGTAACTCCAACAATTTCTTTGTCCCCAACGCCCCTATTTTCAGGAATTAGTCACTTCAACGATCTTTGATGGTTATACGGATACCCAAAGTACGAACGAGATGGATGTTTGTTGTCCCAACCATTCTTGTTAGCCCCGATACCGATAAGGAAAAGGATAAGGTCATTTATAACAAAGTTTTCATGTTGTTGATTCCTTGGTGTAGTGCTTCTTCCCCTATGCTGCCTATTGGTACTGGTGGAGTAGGATTGACTCGCAATACGGAACCCATAGGTGTAACCTTTCGCTAAATACTAAAATCAATAATTGAAGCATCCGTGTCACGCCCCGAGAGCATGCCGAACCGAAAATCAAACGGACGGCACCTCCCCTATATGTGGCAACATTTCGGGTTAATACAAGGCCCGTAGACCCACAATAGCAACAATATATATGTATGAAAACAAAACTACACAAGACACAGCGGAAACAAACCACAACAACACAAAATCGCGACAAAATCTGAATATACAACATATACATCACGAAAACTCCAACAACTACAAAATACAATTTACAACGGACAGCAGGCCCAAAACAAAATACGGGAGCCTCATGAGATGAGATGACGTCAGCCGGCGGTGCTCCAAGCTGTCACGAAGTCTTCTACCTGTTACCTGGGCGACAGAAAACCCAGAGTCCATGGGGGTGGTGAGTAAAACTCAGCAGGTAATAGAAAACATGTATATATGTAATATCATATGTATTTCGACAACATAATCTAGATGTACAACAGGTATATCAGCATAGTATATAAATACAAGCATATACCGTCTAACTGAAATGAATAACATAAAATGCAGACATACACGAAGTCTGCTACGCTACTCTGATCCAACCTGAACATATATCAAACATATATATAACAAGAAGAGTAATACCAACACATAATCTACTCATGCTACAGGCCAAGGTATCTATGGTCTATCTAACCCATACCAATATCTGACACACTGTATAACATATGCAAGAAACATGCATGAATATGATGTACAATCAAATGCAGCAAACATAATACAATCAAATGCAACATCACAATAAGCATATATATATAGACTATATATATATATATATGTATACTAATCACAATCATCCATATATATATATATATACATGCATATATGTATATATATGGTAATATGCAAAAATACCATCATTCGGCAATACAGCATGCATGGTCATGTCGGCTCACCCTAAAGCTACCACGACCCCAGTGTGGCCTCGGTGGCTCGAGCATGACAACTGTCCCAACTCAACACCAACCACTACTCTCGAGTGGCCGAGTGGGCAGTATGATCGAGTAGCATATAAGCGTAAAGAGCAAACTACACGATGGGGGTCCCTGCAGTTGGCCACTCCGAAAGTCACTACCCATGAGTGGTCGAGTGCCACACACGCAGGACTACGGCACGCAAATCCAACTACCACCGTCTATAGTTGTAGAGTGCGGCACCACAATGCTCTACCCTCACACGGGTGACTCCTCCTATGAGTAACCGTGGAGGCAGGATGACTGGCGACCCTCTCAACCACAAGGGAGACCTCGTCGCCAGCGTGCATGTAAATGCATGAATGCAATGTCTCACATACAGACATCTACCATAGACTCTCTATCCTGTAGAGAGTCATACCAATCTACTCGACACACTCTCTATCCTGTAGAGAGTCGTACTCAACTGATGGACACACTCTCTATCCTGTAGAGAGTTGTACTCATCTGATTATAACAAGCTAGGACCACCAGTCCATAACGATACCCTAAGTATCATTCCTCTGACCATTTACACAACACATGTTCGGTGGTAACATACAACCTCAGGGTACTAGAACTAACCCTAGGTTAAAGACATTATCTACCTACGGATGACCTTTTTGCCCAATGTACAATCAGGTTGTCATCCGGACTTTACCATTTGCACTTAACTTAAACAAATTCTAAGTTACTTGCATCACCTATATGTATAACTCCTAATCATGATAAAATAAACATGATATCAGCAATAGAGTTAATAGCCAATGGTAAAGGATCAAGCATACGATAAAAAGAACAGGGTCAAGGTAATATGAACACCTAACATGCTCATATCAATAACTAAATCTGAATGAAATACAACTACCCAGACCAGGTAGGAAATTACCCACCTAATTCGAAGACTCCTCTGCGAACTCCACATCCAAAAGACTATTCCGAATCAAGGTTCAAGCTCCTTGATCCAATCTGAAAACAACCAATTAAACTGCAACCCAATAACCTCTACAGTCATATCAATTTCAGTTCATCAACTGCATAACTAAACAACAATCCAAAATCCTTACCAACATTCGAACCAATATGTATACTTACCTTATGAAGCCTACCCAAATCCATATCCCCAACTCACTGCCATCACCTGTACTCACAGCATATCTCAATCAAGAACAATACAAATCCATATATAACCCTGCTGCTCTAACCCAATGCAGAGCTACAACACATCTGAATCAAAGCTTACCTCACGTTGTTTCCATTTCCCTCAGCATATCTTGAAGCACAAATCAACTATTGTTGATTCGATCTCATTTGCTCCGTCACCATCTAGGTGTCACACTAACCAAACCGCATGTTGAAGGGCTCATCCAACAGCCACCAATACAGTTGACTGCAGAACTGTCCGCAATGGCTGTGGAGGCGTCCGGTGCATCGATGGTGAAAGGGCGCCGATAGCCAGAGATAAGCCAACAATGGCCGAGCAGGAACAGATGGTATGCTGACTTGGGCACTGACGATGTGAGGTGTCGCTGTGGTCGCGTACAGGTTGATTAGAGCGACCGAAGGAGTTGGCTGGCGGCTGACGATGGCTGGAGGTGGAAATCCGAGAAAGAGGGATCGAGTGGCAACCACCGACATAGACACCTGGCGGTGATCGTCCAACTCTGCTTTCTCACCAAGGAGATCAGCGGCATCGAGTGGAGAAAGTCGCCGATCGGTGGGAGGAGAAATGGCAGAGAGCTCTCGGCGAGAAGGAACAACAATGGTGAAGTTTCAACTGCAACATGGACAGTCGGAGCAAATCCACCGTGACTGAAATGAGGAAATCGTGCAGTGGAAGAGGGCTACGGCGATGGGTGGCAGCAGATCCCTCGCGGCAGTGTTGGCTCGCACCGATCCGCTAGGTTGTGCAAGCAGAAGGTCGGTGACGATTCGAGTGCGGCTGCTGTAGACGCTCGATAGAGAGGCGATGGGTCGGGAATACAAGGTTGTGGCGTCGGGGCAGCGACGAGTGGCATGGCGACTAGCTTGGGGGCGTCGGCGATTAAAGAGGAGCTCGCGACGACAGCGGCGTGTCCGACGCGCGAGAGAGAAGGCGGCATGCGAAGAATCTAAGAGGGAACTCTGTCGGTTCGGCGACCAGAGCCATCGAAAATTAGGGATTGGGGATCAGGCGAAGAAGAGGATCGCGGAGAATAGGATCGGGCGAAGCAGATAATCGGCACAGAAATGCTCGCGGAGAGGAAGAAACGGTCGATCAGGGAGAAACGGAAGGGATAGGGTTTGGGTTGGAGCGTTAAAAACTGGTCAAATGATTGAGCCAGCTCAAGTCCAACTCAAATCACCTATTTAAACCTCAATCTTCCTCCGATTCGATCATATGAACCCAATTAAATTCCAGAAAATTACTGAAAAAAATCCTATAAGACAATTTATTAATTAACAAGGGTTTTTTTTCCGGTATTTTACATTCTCCCCCACTTATAAAAATTTGGTCCCCAAATTTCGTACTAACATGCAAAAATTTCTTCAAGCAAGTTTTCGAAAGGATCATACACCTTCCTCAAGTGAACAAATGAGACTATTGAGCCAGGATAGTATCCTCCAGCTCTCATATAGCCTCCTCATCAGTATGATGCTGTAATCCAACCTTTACGAGTCAGATGGTTTTCGTTCCACTACTGTCGCTTCTTGCAACCCAGGCTCCACCCTGGAATCTTCTCGTAAGTCGCATTAGACTGAGGTAGAATTCGGAACCTCTTTCAGAACATAATCAACATGCGACATGTATTTCCTCAGTATAACAGCAAGAAATACGTTGTGAGCACCCGCAAGTGTCGGAGGTAAAGCCAACCGACAAGCTACACCTCCATAATCCACGACACAAGATCTGAATAGATCCTCCAACGTTTGAATGTCATGCTCAGACAGTCCATCAGTCCGCGGATGAAATGTTGCACTAAGCTGAAGCTCTGTGCCCATAGCCTGATGTAGACTCTGTCAAAAATCGTGAGGTAAATCACGGGTCTCCATCTGATATGGTACTTAAGAGTACCCCACGCAATCTGATAATCTTTCGGTAATACAACTCTACCAAATGATCCAACCAGTACGACCCACGAATAGAAAGGAAATGAGCTGATTTGGTCAGTCGATCCACACTCACCCAAATCACATCATGTCCTTTACGGGCCCTAGGCAATCCCGTAACGCAATCAATCGTGATATGCTCCCACTTCCATTCCGGAATCGGAATTTTCTAGAGCAATCCAGCGAGTTTCTGATGTTCAGCCTTCACTTACTAGCATACTAACATCGAGCAGCAAAATCTGCTATAACTCTCTTTATACCATTCCACCAGTATAAACGTCTCCAATCTCGGTACATCTGAGTACCGCCAAGGTATATAACCCATCTCGAATGATGTTCTTTCTGTAGCAACTCTTCCTTAAACACTGCAACTCCGGAACCCACTATCCTTATCGGAGACGGGGAATTATTTTCTCAAAAGAGGAGTCCATCAACCATTCCAAATTCGCTCCACCACACACTCTGTAAGTGCATGGGAGACTATAGCGACGAATCTCACTTGTTGCAATTTTTGCAACTGTTCGCGCTCCAGCAACTCCATTGTAGCTACCCAGTAGCTAAAAATCCCATGAGTATTCCTGCTCCATACAATTACAAATCCAGATAATAACTACTAAAGTCACGTCATGTATATGACAGACTATCTCGTCATTTCTTGACTGTCGTATGCATAAGATATGCCTCATTCATCTGCATCGGAATTATTCCGATCCCTGAAATGACGCATTTGCATACATCATCCTTTTATCCACTCTGGAATGATTAACTAATACTCATGTAAAAGTTAACCGTCTTCTAGGTCTTGTAACTGGTTTCACCAGCTTCCAACTAAATGATTTCCAACATCACCTTTGTCAAACAAGTCTGTGGTATAGTAATGCTAAGACATTCTATCCACATCTACAGTACTAACCAAACCATACAAGGCAAACCACCATCTACGATGGTCGAGTGCGCAACTCCAACTACCACAACCAACAGTGGCCAAGTTACGCAACTCCAATAACTACAAAAGGATCCAATCGTGTTAAGGATACACGATTCTCAAATCCAATGACGACTAAATCGTTAATTAGTCAAACATCTCAATCAAAACTCATAAAATTCATACTAAGTATGAAATTGTCATCTCTACACACCTGCATCCCCTTTTCTCTAGGCTGATGATATATATTAATCATTACAATGACAATGATAATTGTATGACATCATGTCACTATAGTATCAGTACTCCAGTCGTAAATCAACCCTAAAGTATACGCAGGTGTCCTTAGCTGATCTAAATAGATCATTTATCCATAACGAAGGATATTCATCACAATAACTACTGTATTCCATCATCGATAATCGATGCATACATTCAAAGGTCCATCTCTCTTTCAACAAAGAGTTTCGGATCTTCTCAAAGAGGAATACTGGGACATATAAATATCCCCTCCAACATCTCCTATAATCGCAACTTACATTCTTCCAATTCCCAAAGTGTTTAGTAACACCAGTCAAATTATCACCCGGCATGGGATCTTCGATATCAGGACCATTTCCGCAATCATTTCGATCGCCTACTCCACTTGCCTATGCAACAGCAAGGCTAGGAGTTCATCCGAATACTCTCGGATTATTCGCCCATCTTAGAGACATGTCATACCATACTTCTAACAATTCGACCATCCGTAAAGATATGTCCACAGTAAAAGTATGTCTATCAAAGTCTAAGGGTATCCCTTAACTTTTTAACTGTTGGTTCACATCTCACCTGACAGTAGAGATACCACCGACCTACAAGTCGATGTATAGGACCCTTCTAATCCAACTAAGAATGTTCTAGACAAAGATACATGTAACTACAAGCATCTCTCAATATAATAACCTTGAGGGTAAAACTAGAGTAATACCCTGAATCATCAATTATCTATCAATCCGATCCAAAGGCTCCCCGCAAGTCTCGGACTTTCTCCGAAGAGAACCAGATCAGATCCAACAGTTCGCGACAAAGCGGTCGCATTTCTGCGATGAATGATCCTAGGATTTTTTTTCCTGGATCATCTGATCCTATCACTTAATCCTACGAGCTACAACTGTAGAATACTAAATAAATATGACCATCGTCGTATACTCTCTCCTCTGTACTAAGCAAATCACATCTAGAGGTAACTATTTGTTGTTGTCCGCTGAGTCTT
Organism: Wurfbainia villosa; assembly: GCA_025175895.1. NCBI lineage: Eukaryota > Viridiplantae > Streptophyta > Magnoliopsida > Zingiberales > Zingiberaceae > Wurfbainia > Wurfbainia villosa. Next base: position 133,425,215 of record CM045988.1, on the reverse strand, counting down.
CTACAATGTTATCTGCTGATGCTTCTTCTATGCTGATCTCTGCTGAAGGGGAGTATCAAGGAACTCCAACCACGCCTGAGGTAGTAGGTTGCTGCTGTTGAGATAACTCAATCTTCTGTGCTGATCTCTGTTGTCGAGACGATGCATCTTCCTCCCAGAATACCATCGATAGTCTTCAACTGAGTCTTCAAAGTATAGCTCCCCAAATATACTGGTTGCTCACAATAGCAACAAATGAACTGATTTAACGGATATCTGACTTCACTTGTCTTCCACTAAAGTTGTCACGCCCTGAGAGCATGCCGAACCGAAAAAAAAAAATCGACTCCCGAGAATCCAAGACTCGACACAAAAACAACATTGTATGGCATCGCAGAACCTTGGGTTCTGATACCACTAAAGTTGTCACGCCCCGAGAGCATGCCGAACTGAAAATCAAATGGACAGCACCTCCCCTGTACGTGGCAACATTTTGGGTTAATACAAGGCCCGTAGGCCCACAATAGCAACAATATATATGTATGAAAACAAAACTACACAAGACACAGCAGAAACAAACCACAACAACACAAAATAGTGACAAAATCTGAATATACAACATATACATCACGAAAACTCCAACAACTACAAAATACAATGCACAACGGACATCATGCCCAAAACAAACTACGGGAGCCTCGTGAGATGAGATGACGTCAGCCGACGGTGCTCCAAGCTGTCACGAAGTCTTCTACCTGTTACTTGGGCGACAGAAAACCCAGGGTCCGCGGGGGTGGTGAGTAAAACTCAGTAGGTAATAGAAAACATGTATATATGTAATATCACATGTATTTCGTCAACATAATCTAGATGTACAACAGGTATATCAACATAGTATATAAATACAAGCATATACTGTCTAACTGAAATGAATAACATAAAATGCAAACATACCCGAAGTCTGCTACGCTACTCTAATCCAACCTAAACATATATCAAACATATATATAACAGGAAGAGTAATACCAACACATAATCTACTCATGCTACAGGCCAAGGTATCTATGGTCTATCCAACCCATACCAATATCCGACATTAATCAGATAACATATGCAAGAAACATGCATGAATATGATGTACAATCAAATGCAGCAAACATAATACAATCAAATGCAACATCACAATAAGCATATATATATAGACTATATCTATATATGTATACTAATCACAATCATCCATATATATATATATATACATGCATATATGTATATATATGGCAATATGCAAAAATGCCATCAGTCAGCAATGCAGCATGCATGGTCATGTCGGCTCACCCTAAAGCTACCACGACCCCAGTGTGGCCTCGGTGGCTCGAGCATGACAACTGTCCCAACTCAAAACCAACCACTACTCTCGAGTGGCCGAGTGGGCAGTATGATCGAGTAGCATATAAGCGTAAAGAGCAAGCTACACGATGGGGGTCCCTGCTGTTGGCCACTCCGACAGTCACTACCCATGAGTGGTCGAGTGCCACACACGCAAGACTACGACACGCAAATCCAACTACCACCGTCTATAGTGGTAGAGTGCGGCACCACAATGCTCTGCCCTCACACGGGTGACTCCTCCTATGAGTAACCATGGAGGCAGGATGACTGGCGACCCTCTCAACCACAAGGGAGACCTCGTCGCCAGCGTGCATGTAAATGCATGAATGCAATGTCTCACATACAGACATCCACCATAGACTCTCTATCCTGTAGAGAGTCATACCAATCTACTCGACGCACTCTTTATCCTGTAGAGAGTCGTACTCAACTGATGGACACACTCTCTATCCTGTAGAGAGTCGTACTCATCTGATTATAACAAGCTAGGACCACCAGTCCATAACGATACCCTAAGTATCATTCCTCTGACCATTTACACAACACATGTTCGGTGGTAACATACAACCTAAGGGTACTAGAACTAACCCTAGGTTAAAGACATTATCTACCTACGGATGACGTTTTTGCCCAATGTACAATCAGGTTGTCATCCGGACTTTACCATTTGCACTTCACTTAAACAAATTCTAAGTTACTTGCATCACCTATATGTATAACTCCTATTCATGATAAAATAAACATGATATCAGCAATAGAGTTAATAGCCAACGGTAAAGGATCAAGCATACGATAAAAAGAACAGGGTCAAGGTAATATGAACACCTAACATGCTCATATCAATGACTAAATCTGAATGAAATACAACTACCCGGACCAGGTAGGAAATTACCCACCTAATTCGAAGACTCCTCTGCGAAGCTCCACATCCAAAAGACTATTCCGAATCAAGGTTCAAGCTCCTTGATCCAATCTGAAAACAACCAATTAAACTGCAACCCAATAACCTCTATAGTCATATCAATTTCAGTTCATCAACTGCATAACTAAACAACAATCCAAAATCCTTACCAACATTCGAACCAATATGTGTACTTACCTTATGAAGCCTACCCAAATCCATATCCCCAGCTCACTGCCATCACCTATACTCATAGCATATCTCAATCAAGAACAATACAAATCCATATATAACCCTACTGCTCTAACCCAATGCAAAGCTACAACACATCTGAATCAAAGCTTACCTCACGTTGTTTCCATTTCCCTCAGCATATCTTGAAGCACAAATCAACTATTGTTGATTCGATCTCATTTGCTCCGTCACCATCTAGGTGTCACACTAACCAAACCGCATGTTGAAGGGCTCATCCAACAGCCACCAATACAGTTGACTGCAGAACTGTCCGCAATGGCTGTGGAGGCGTCCGGTGCATCGATGGTGAAAGGGCGCCGATAGCCAGAGATAAGCCAACAATGGCCGAGCAGGAATAGATGGTATGCTGACTTGGGCACTGACGATGTGAGGTGTCGCTGTGGTCGCGTACAGGTTGATTAGGGCGACCGGAGGAGTTGGCTGGCGGCTGACGATGGCTGGAGGTGGAAATCTGAGAAAGAGGGATCGAGTGGCGACCACCGACATAGACACCTAGCGGTGATCGGCTAGCTCTGCTTTCTCACCAAGGAGATCAGCGGCATCGAGTGGAGAAAGTCGTCGATCGGTGGGAGGAGAAATGGCAGAGAGCTCTCGGCGAGAAGGAACAACAATGGTGAAGTTTCAACTGCAACAGCGACAGTTGGAGCAAATCCACCGTGACTGAAATGAGGAAATCGTACAGTGGAAGAGGGCTACGGGGACGGGTGGCAGCAGATCCCTCGCGGTGGTGTTGGCTCGCACCGATCCGCTAGGTTGTGCAAGCAGAAGGTCGGCGATGATTCGAGCGCGGCTGCTGCAGACGCTCGATAGAGAGGCGATGGGTCGGGAATACAAGGTTGTGGCGTCGGGGCGGCGACGAGTGGCGCGACGACTAGCTTGGGGGCGTCGGCGATTGAAGAGGAGCTCGCGACGACAACGGCGTGTCCGGCGCGCGAGGGAGAAGGTGACATGCGAAGAATCTAAGAGGGAACTCTGTCGGTTCGGCGACCAGAGCCATCGGAAATTAGGGATTGGGGATCAAGTGAAGAAGAGGATCGCGGAGAATAGGATCGGGCGAAGAAGAGAATCGGCATAGCAACGCTCGCGGAGAGGAAGAAACGGTCGATCAGGGAGAAACGGAAGGGATAGGGTTTGGGTTCGAGTGTTAAAAACTGGTCAAATGATTGAGCCAGCTCAAGTCCAACTCAAATCACCTATTTAAGCCTCAATCTTCCTCCGATTCGATCATATGAACCCAATTAAATTCCAGAAAATTACTGAAAAAAATCCTATAAGACAATTTATTAATTAACAAGGGTTTTTTTTCTGGTATTTTACAATCCGAGGCTGCATCAATCGAGGATACACGACAGAAGGAATTGTTCTATCTACAAACTTCACCTTCACTAAGCGTGGGTTTATTTTAATAATTTTGTTTTTTCTATCTCGAACCATGTCTCTTTTCTTTCTCGTAATACTGGACCTAAAAAAAACAAGAATCAAATCGCACCATCTCTGTAATAGGTAAATGCCTTTTTTTCTCCGGAAGTTGTCAGAATTATTCGTAATAAGATATTGGCTACAATTGAAGAGGTCTTATCAATAAAATTTGCATTTATTTGAGATCTTGGCATAATTAACAATCCATTCTATAATTCTTTTCATTACCTTTAGGGTAAGGGGAAAATGATCCCGTAAACTAAAGGAATTATATAGTACGAAATAACATAAAATAAAAATAGACTAATTAAAAAAAAAAAGACGTGGACCTTTTGTTTGGATTGGACAAGGAGAGATATTAAATATTGAAATCAGATTCGATTTCATTCGAATTTCGTAGTATAACAATGAACGGAACTATAACAATTTCATCTAAGTTGAATAACCAAGGATTTTACTGCGGATTCTGATAATTCGAGAAGTTTTTATTTGGTTATGATCCAAAGAAGAAACGAAAAACAAAATGATTTTGTTTTGTTTTTTGTTTGCATAACATGCATACGCCATGTCATACAATTTAAATAAAAAAATACACGGGACGATTCAATAATTTGTATTAGATCTATGGGATAGCTAATGAGCTAAATTTTTGTAAATTTTTGTTGAGAAATAGAAAATTTTATTTGATTTGAAAGGAATTTTTCCTATGGAACTATTCATCCATCGCACTTGTATTGCAATAATATGAATGACTCACTATTCACTATTCGCTCGGTTTCTGGTCAATAATAAGATTATGTAGGAGAGATGGCCGAGTGGTTCAAGGCATAGCATTGGAACTGCTATGTAGACTTTTGTTTACCGAGGGTTCGAATCCCTCTCTTTCCGTTTATCTTAATTCACCAACGTTACTGAATCAAATCAAATCAAATAACAATTGATACCGTCACATCAACAAGAGGACCCTTATTTGATATAAATTATCGATTCCTAATCACATTACTGTGATACATAAAATACAAATATCGGAAAAAGAAAGAGCAAAAAATATTACCGCTTGTCCGTTTGTGATAGGTGAATAATAAAAATTCGGACCAAGGCCCTTAGATCTATTTATTTTTATTTCGGCGAAAATAGACAAAATTCTATAAAATTTTCTTTGTTATTTTTGTGAGGTTTAAGTCTGATGGGAATAATATTCTACGACTAACAACTCATTTATTTTCAAACCAATCCATTTACTATCTACTATTTGATTTACTACTCCTTTATATTGGAATGAGTCAAAAGTCAAATGTTTTGGCAATTCCTCATGGGGGGATAAAGAAATATAATTTTGAATCGAGCTTTGATCTTTGTTTATCCTTCATAGTAATAACATCTCTCGGTTTACGATGATAACTTGATATATCTACTATACCACCATTAACTAAAATATGTCTATGGTTAACTAATTGCTTGACTCCAAGAATCATCGAAGCTATACCCAATCGGAAAAGGATATTATCTAAATGCATCTCAAGTAATTGTAGTAAAACCCAGGTTGACCCTTTGGCTTTTCCAAAGGATATGCACATATCTAAGTAATTGTCGCTCGTCGGACCATAATGAAACCGCAATTTCTGTTTTCTTTTAGACGAATACGATATTACAATCTTTTATCAGAACACAATTGACTTTTAGGATCACTTTTGAATCTTGGTCATTTACTAGTTAGTCCTGATAAAGTCCCCATACAATATATTTTTTTTGAAACGAGGTCCTTAGTAATGAGGCATAAAGACTCCTTTTTTTTTATTGAAATTTAATTATTTAAGAATAAATAAAAATGAAAACAAAACCCTAAATTAAGATTGAACTAAAGGATAAAAAAAAAGCAAAGCTAAATTTATTGAAATATTACAAAATAGAATAAAAGAAATTATATCACTATTCATATTTTTGGTATATATATATGTATATTATATATAATTTCTATATTCTATATATAATTATTAATTATAATTTTTTGTATATATAGGAAGTTGTGGCTCCTTTTTATAATTTGTTCTTTTATGATTTGTTCTGTAGAAAGAGATCTAATTCTTCCAATATGTTGTTTTTTATAGTTGCAAGTTACCACGACATAATAGATGGATCAGTGATTCAACATTTTGAGAAAATGGGGAGAGAGACTCTCAATCACGTAAAAAATCGATAGAAAAAAGCCGGCTATCGGAGTCGAACCGATGACCATCGCATTACAAATGCGATGCTCTAACCTCTGAGCTAAGCGGGCTCACATATCACATACACATATCACATAACATAAGAGAAAAATAGTATATAGAAATCGAGGAAACTACCAGATTAAATCTATTAGCCAATCTTAGCTTAGCTATTTATTTTAATTTTATACTAACTATATTTATAGTTAATATGGACTACAACCATATAGTTGTATATAGTTCATATTTTATTAACTATTATAGAACTAACTATATCTAAATCTAACGATATAGATAGAATAGTTAGAATATAATATATAGAACTATTTCTAAAAACTAAAAACTTTTTAAAGCAGTTCTATAAAATTATAGAAATTTCATAGTTATTAACTAGTAACTTAATAATTTTATTGTTAATTATATTTAATTATATATATATAGTTATAGTAAATAATAGGTGCTAAGATAAGAAACGGATAAAGAAAAGATACAATCTAAATTAAAATGAGACATTCCTCTGGTTTGATTCGGAAAGGGAAGAGATAGGACGAAAAAAAAAAGAATGAATATTGACCGTTCCACTATTTAAAGTCGTACTGTAAAAATGAAAGGTAGGGGGAAAGGTATATATGTTGGATATACCTATCCATATTGAATTGCGGATACATCAATGATAGAATCAATTTTTTATTGAAGCAAGGTTCATCCAATATATATATATATATAAACTATGAACTGATGGGGGATAGACAAAAAAACTAGATAGGAGCATACAATACACTTTTTCAATATAGAAAAAATGATCTAACAAATTAAACAGGTCCAAACAAACAAAAAAAGTAAAAGAAAATTCCAACTGGATCTTGGTATCAAGGGGGATATGGCGAAATTGGTAGACGCTACGGACTTGATTGGATTGAGCCTTAGTAAGGAAACCTGCTAAGTGGTAACTTCCAAATTCAGAGAAACCCTGGAATTTAAAATGGGCAATCCTGAGCCAAATCCTTAGTTTGATAAACCTTAGTTTTATCAAACTAGAATAAAAAAAAGGATAGGTGCAGAGACTCAATGGAAGCTGTTCTAACGAATGAAGTTGACTACGTTTCGTTGGTAGTTGGAATTCGTCTATCAAAATTATAGAAAAGATGTTCCTATATACCTAATACATACGTATACATACTGACATATCAAATCAAATGATTAATCATGACTCGAATCCATTATATTATATGGATAATTCTAATATGAAAAATTCAGAATTAGAGTTATTGTGCCAATGGAAGTTGAAAGAAGAATTGAATATTCAATTCAATTATTAAATCATTCATTCCAGAGTTTGATAGATCTTTTGAAAAACCTATTAATATTAATCGTACGAGAATAAAGAGAGAGTCCCATTCTACATGTCAATACCGACAACAATGAAATTTATAGTAAGAGGAAAATCCGTAGACTTTCGAAATCGTGAGGGTTCAAGTCCCTCTATCCCCAATAAAAAAGGTGATTTTACTTCCTAAATATTTATCCTCCTTTTTTTTTCATCAGCGATTCAGTTCAAACAAAATTCACTATCTTTCTCATTCACTCCACTCTTTCACAACACAAATGCATCCGAACTAAAATCCTTGGATCTTATCCCAATTTCGATAGATACAATACCTCTACAAATAAACATATATGGGAAAATTATTTCGATTATTGAATCATTCACAGTCCATATCATTATCCTTACGCTTACTAGTAAAATTTTTGACTACTTTTTAGTCCCTTTAATTGACATAGACACAAACACTATACCAGTATGATGCATGGGAAATGGTCGGGATAGCTCAGTTGGTAGAGCAGAGGACTAAAAATCCTCGTGTCACTAGTTCAAATCTGGTTCCTGACATGTAAATAATGTATCGGATAGATATTCATACAAATTCATCGTAATCAAGATCGATCGGGATATATTTTCGTTAATAGTATAAAGCATATAGTTACTAATCTAGATGTATAGATATATATCTCTTCTTGGAGGAATTAGTAAAAAATATATGTATGGTTATGGTAAAGAATAAAGTGAGATTATAGCGCCGTATCCTTTTTCTTTCTTGTTTCATCATACTATATTTTCTTTCATTTCTTAATTTTATATTTTTTTTACATTTATTTTATTCCATTTCTTCACTCTTGCTTACGTTACTTTGACTTTTCGGGGTCTATCTAAGTAAGTTATGTGTGCGGTACAAAGTTCATGGTGCAGAACTCTTTTGATTCATTATATTGTTTCTGTTCATATGAAATGGATATAACCTTTTCCAATTTTTTTAATATAAATGAAGTTTTTTTTAGGTTATTCATAATATGAATTAAAGTCCGGTTACTTTCTTTCATCTAGAACGGGGCGTAAAAATCTTCATTCGCTTGAATGAAATCTGGAATCGTGTCATAGTCGTATAACTAAACATTAGTTTCTTATTCTTATCATTTAATGAGCATCTTGTATTTCATAGAAATTGGGGGTAATATAGTCCTTACGCAGGGGCCAACCTATCCAACTTTCCGACATCAAAATACGTTTAAGGCATGGATGATTATAATAAAGGATTCCCAACATATCATAAGATTCACGTTCTTGAAAATCAGCACTTCTCCAAATCCAAAAAACAGACGGAATTCTAGGATTATTCCTAGGGGCAAATACTGTTATGCATACTTCTTGAGTTTATCTATATCATACTCTATTCTCGTAAGATGATACACACGGCTAAAAATCCCCGGATGCTACATCATAGGCACTGCTTGGAGCGTAAAAAATTGTAACCATATACATATGAAATGACAGCAATGGAATCCCAATCCTCGGTTTTTATTTGTAATATTTCTATTCCTTGGCAATCGAAGCCCAAAGATCTATGAACTAGCTCATGTTTTACTAACCAATCAGATAAACGATCCTGTTGCATCTTCTTGATTTCTCCCACATTTGTTTTGCATTGAGTATTTCAAGTTACAATGAAATTTTTAAAGAGTGACCTTTTTTTTCTTATTCTGCACAAAAGAACCTTACCTTTCCTGATTCACTAATTCGGGGGGAGATACTGAACTTTTGGATTGAAAAAATGTTTCAGAAAGTATCTCTGAAGTAGATGCAGATTGATAGAGCAAGTCTTGATCATAATTTTCAGTATGAATACTACGTCGAACATAAAACTTATGATTGGTAGTAAAACATCTATTTTCCTGTTGAGACACAGTTCTATCTTCAAGGATTTCTCTAGATATCTTCTTACGAAGTTTCATTATAGCATCTATAATAGCCTCTGGTTTAGGTGGGCAAGGCAAATAGACAAATGACGAGAATTAGCTTATCGACTCCACGAACAGTACTATAAGAATCAGTACTGAACATACCTCCTGTAATAGTACAGGCTCCCATAGCAATGACATATTTTGGTTCAAACATTTGCTCATATAATCTTACTAAAGAAGGAGCCATTTTCATTGTTACTGTGCCGGCTGTTAAAATTAGGTCTGCTTGCCTAGGACTCGATCTTGGTACCAATCCATAACGATCAAAGTCGAATCGCGAGCCTATTAATGAAGCAAATTCAATGAAACAACAACTGGTACCATATAGAAGCGGCCATAAACTGGAAAGTCTTAACCAATTCGAAAGATCATTCAATGTAGTTGAAATAACTGAATTGGTAGTTATTTTGTCAAGTAAGGGAAACTCAATCAAATTCATAACTGTCTCAATGTAATCTTTTCCTTCCTTTTTTTTTGATTGTATGAATATTTAGTTAAGACCATTCCAATGCTCCTTTTCGCCATGCATAAACTGAACCAACAATTGGGATAAGCACGAAAATAAAAGCTTCAATAAATACGGATACACCCAATACATCGAAACTCATTGCCCATGGATAAAGAAATACCGTTTCAACATCAAAAATAACAAAAACTAGAGCAAACATGTAATAGCGGATTCGGAATTGTAACCAAGCATCCCCCATGGGTTCTATACCCGATTCATAACTAGATAGTTTCTCCGGTCCTTCTCTAACCGGGGCTAAAACTCCGAAAATTACAAATGCCAAGATAGGAATAATGCTTGATATTATCAGAAATGTGTAGGGATGTATACTGAAAAGTCTATCTTTTGTATGAACATCTTTATTTTGAAATAAGAATCACATGATCATTGTTTGCATATTTTTATGGTTATGCAATATTGTCTAATATGTTACATTGTAGATAACATGGTGTGTGGTGTCACACGGGAGATCTTGTTATCGGCTCCTTGTAAAGTATAAGTAAAGGCTCACAACCGAGATGGCTTTGGACAAACCATCGGAATGGTTGTAGTGTGATTTGGTATTGGTTTGTCTTGACCATAGAATCACACTAGTGCACTTTGTGTGTATTGAGCAGGACCGACACAGAGGTGATTCGATTTATTGCTGACTACATAATCGAATCGGACCTCAGATATTATTTAGTACATGCTCTTAATCCTGATATAATAACGGGCACATATACTTGGTACTCATCTCTTTGATTTACCAATGGGCGAGATTTATAGATTAAATCGATAGACTCGGTAAGTTGGGAGATGATATTATTTATATGATGTGTCGTTGATTATAGGAGGAAACCGTGTCCTATATATTAGGATGATGATGTCCCCTTGAGGAGCTCATAAGGTTCATCATGTAAACCCTGCAGGTGGACTAGGTCCGGCATGATGAAAAGGTTGAGTGGTACTACTCAAGGAGTTAGATGTTGATTAATTAATGGTCAGTAAATTAATTAATCGACGGACATTCGAGATCTTAAACACGGGGAGAAAATGTACAAATAATATATGGAGCCCATATTATCATATGGGGGTTGGTGAGGTAGATCAATGATGGACCTTTAGTGGATTGGACCATCATTAGTGGATCGGACTTTATGTGGGCTTGATCCATGGGTGGCCAAGACCCAACTCCTCCTCATGGTCCCTAATGTATCCCATTAACACCTCAAGATGCTTAGATCCAATGGATAGAAACAAAACACTAAGATCCATTGGTAGAGATTAAATCTCTAAGATCCGACGGTTGAGATTAAATCTCTAGATCCGACGATTGAGATTAAATCCCTAGAACCAATGGAGGAGATTAATTCATGACTTATCCCTAACTCTATAAAAGGAGGGCATGGAGAGTGGTCGTGGATTAAATAATGATAGAGAGGGACCAAGGCTTGGGCGGCAAGAATAGGGCAATCCTAGTTGAGATAGGATTGGAATTAGGGTTAGGGTTTGGAAGCAAGGGTGGCACCAAATAAGGCAAGTTTTCCTTCTTCTTCCTTGCCTTGTGGCCAACGTCCAGCAGCTATTCCAGCCCTTCCCAGCCCTTGGCCGGCGCCCAAAACACTCCCCTCTCTTCTCCTTAGGTGGTGGAAACAAGATATAGGGTTTCCCTTGGTGTCTTGGTAGTTTTCCATCATCTTCTTCTCCTTCTAGTTGGCCGGCGGCAAGAACTTCTATAGTTCTTTGTTGGTTGAGTTTTTGAAGGAGAAAAACATTGTTTCTCTTCTTCCTCTTGCTTGGGAAAAGCAAGGAAGGAAGTTTTGCGATCTAGGAGCTTCGACTTTTGGTGGATCGTCGCCCACACGACGTCCAAAAGGAGGAGGGTCATACATTAGAAGACCAAGAGGTATAACTATTCTTCTATCTCTTTTATTCATTGCTTGTGTTTGTTTTTCAAAATATAAGCATGTTATATTTCTGTAAATAGGCTAAATAATACTGAGATCCCGAGTATAAACACAAAAACCGGCGATCCGGACATCGTCTATTCCGCGGCTACTCGTAGAATAGAGGATGGTCGCTTGAACAACTAGTTTGTTCAAGTGACCTCTCTAAACGAATAGCATGACGATGACTTGGTTGTCTTGGGAATCCCTTTTATCTAGGATTACATTTTTAATCCAGGGACATCGAAGGGATCACCATGGTTAAGCAACCGAGGTGAAGGGGAAGCGAAGTTTCCTCTCACGGACTCGACAAGGGAAATCCCTTCAATTGGTATCAGAGCTTCCGGGCAAAACCTTTCAAAATGCCCAGAAAATATCATATTCGTGAAGCAGAAACATAAATGTACTCCTATTAATGTGGAATATGCTGAATTATTCGATTCGAATTGGAAGTGTCAATTTATCCAGAACTTCTTATCTTAGTTTAGGCGAAAGAAGAATATATTTTGATCAAACGGCATAGTTTAGAGTTTCTGTGGGACATATCTTGTTTAAAGATTCACCTAAGAAAATCCCACTTACACTTACATTTTGTATTTCGATTTTATTTAGATATGGTGTCGATATAGGGTGCTCCTTCTTACAAAAACAAGATTCTTTCACTTTGTCTTGGGTTCTATATCCTCTATAAAAAGGTAATTCTATAAAAAAAGTGAAAGTTAATAAAATACTAAAATATCCTATATTATCCTATAATAGATATAATAATATCCTAATATCTATAATATCCTACCTAATATATAGATATAATAATATATAATATAGTATAGATTTATATATTATGATTATTATCCATATTATAATCCTAATACTTAATATATCCCAATAATAATTTGTATAATAATAATAATATAATAATTATTATAAAAGAAATATCCTATAATTAATAATTAATTAATTACTATTAATTAAATAATATAATTAAATAATATGAATAGTCCATAATTAGTATATTCAAATTCTTTATTTCTTTTTTTCTTAATTGATTTGATTCAATCCATTGAATCGAGAGGTGACATATAACAAGTTATATCTTTCTCTACAAAAATAAAAAAAAAATGGGAAAATTGGAACCTGTACCATCCCACCTTATCAGAAATAAATAAGAAGAATGGAGTTATTTCATTAGAGTTAGAATAAAAGATTCTTTCTATTTTGGAAAAATCTCTAGTAATAAACTAGATTATGATTTGGAATGAACCAAAATACTTGTTTGTTTTGTTATGGCAATAACACTGAATATTAATAATATAATGATAACACCAAACAATGGGGTGGATTCCGACACAAAAAAAAGTTTTACAGTACACCTATACTAGATACTAGACAATGAAACATAGCAAAGAGTGGAGTAATCTAATCGACGGAATCATAAAATATTTACATAACATTACATTTTATAATGAAAGAATTACATATTATCGAATGATTCGATAGACCAAATCAAACCCCCAACCCAAAACCCCCCAACTCATAGAATATGGAAGAAGAAACGTTAATCCTTTAGTACCAATTCATTATCTCTCCATTATTTGTGAATCAATCAATAAGGTTTCTCTTGTTCTGCCAAAAAAAGATTAGTCATTAACCAGGGTTAGGGTTTTCTACAAATACGAGACCTAAGACCAAGAAAAGAATACGTCTTAGACCCATGCTACTTAGGATTAGAGGACTAGATTTCATTGGGTCAGGTTGAAGTTTTTAGTCGGAATCATGTCATGATTTCCATTTCCTAAATTGATTGGGATTCGGTATACAAAAACAAAAATGTGTCGCTAACTCTTTGATCATGTACAGGAAAAGAAAAAAAAGTAATATTTAATTCATCCACGATTATTAATGAGAAAGGGTGAGTAATTCATACAAAATTGGAGAAGTACAGATTGGATCTATTGAAATTTTTTTCTGTACTTATCTTATGTATTTACATGAGGATTTCGTAATGCTTTCATTTCTATGATACCAACCGAGTGGCCAGAACTATGAGGAAATAAAAGCATTACCAAAATAATATAAAATATATTAGGATTATAGGGCTATACGGACTCGAACCATAGACCTTCTCGGTAAAACAGATCAAACTTATTATTATCGAAATGATTTGAACTATTTCAAAGACCCAACATGCATTTTATTGCATTGGGCTCTTTCATCAACTGATGTAAAGATCAGTTATTCTACCATATTTTATCTTTAGAGGAAGATAATGAGATGGCTCCATGTGCTATGATTCATTATTTGTATTCTGATCTAGGAGCAATACCAAAGTGTTTCAAGAAAGTATTACATTGACTTAGGTCTGCCTTCGGTCTAGATTAACCTAAGTTAAATAGAATCTCTATCGCCTCACTGGAACAGTCGAATATGAGACTTCATACATCTTCAAGTACATAAAGAGGTTTTTTTGAGTCCCTTATACTCATTATGCCTAGCATTGAATGGGATGGGTATTTACCTTATCAACTATCAAATCACTGGCGGGTGGGTTCTATTTGATTTGGCAACTTAATTAGCGCCTGAATCGAACCGAACCCAATATTTGTCAGGTCAGGCTATTGTTCTCTTGTTCCCTCGAACCTATGGAATGGAGTAAGACATCAATTTTTCAATACGATCAATTATGTTCATTGCATAATTGGCTCCTTTGAAAAGCATTGGCGCACGTGTAAACGAGGTGCTCTACCAACTGAGCTATAGCCCTTGTTATAGACATCTTAACATATAGACAATTTCTTGTCAAGATAGATATTTCATAATCCCACACGATAGCTCTCTGATTTATTTATTTTATTTAAGCAGAAAGAAAGAAATTAGTATTGCTTGGAAATCCTATTCTATCTATAATTCCCAAGTGATGGGTTCCCATTTGTAGTGATAAATGACCTACTTAACTCAGTGGTTAGAGTATTGCTTTCATACGGTAGTCATTGGTTCAAATCAATAGTAGGTAGAACTTATTAGATCGGAATCGATGAAATGATATCTAATAAGTTTTTCTACCCATCTTCTTTTTATCGATTCAACTTTATTGTGTTCAATTAGCAAAATCAACATGTGGTGTAGGTGTATATATTAAAGTAAAGAACTTTTTGAAAACTTATTCTTTTAGTTTGGTCTAATGACTTAACTAGTAGGAAATAACATTGTGACCTCCACTTGTGTCCTAGCTCGTCTGCGAGAGCTAGATTCGCTTCAATTGCTTGTCTCTTACCCTCACTCCACTCAAATTAGCTTCACTATTTCAAGAGCTTGTTGAGCTTCTTGGATCAATGTCGATACTTATTTCCACATCATTTCCTAAAATGGTGATTTCATTATTACCTATTCTAGCAAAACCACCCATCAGAGCCACCGTTAACCATTGGTCGTTGTTAAGGCGTATTCTCGGAAGACCTATATCTACACTAGTGGCAATGGGGCGTGTGGTTTGGTAATACGCCAATTTGACCACTATTAGTAGATAAAATGATTTCTTTCACTTACGAATCCCAAATAATTGATTAGGAGTCGACACAAAGATTTAAGGTCATTTCTTTAATTTGCCCTCCTCTTCTAAGTTTATAGCTTTCATGATAGCTTCATCGATGTTACCCACCAAATAAAAGGCTTGCTCGGGAAGACTGTCTAATTCTCCGAAAAGGATCGGTTGAAACCCCTAATTGTTTCTAAGACCAACATATTTTCTGGAGAACCAGAAATACTTCGCCACGAAGAAGGGTTGGGATAAGAAACGCTCAATTTTTCGTGCTCGCTACAGTTAAATGATCTTCTTGGATAATTCGTCCAACCCAAGAATAGCTATAATGTCCTAAAGTTCTTTATAACGTTGTGAAGTTTGCTTAACTCTTTGCGCAGTTTCGTAATGTTCCTCACCTACGATTCGAGGTTGTAACATAGTTGACGTTGAATCTAAAGGATCCCACCGCAGATAAATACCTTTGGCACTAACCCTCTTGATAGTACGGTAGTAGCATCTAAATGTGCAAATGTCGTGGCGGAGCAGTGGTCGGCCAAATCGTCGCAGTACATAAACGGCTTGTATCGAAGTTATGGATCCTTTTTGGTAGAAGTAATTCTTTCTTGCAAAGAACCCATTTACGTATTAAGGGTAGGTTGATAACCCCTTTGTAGAAGGCATTCTCCCCAATAAGGCGGATACTTCTGATCCTGCTTGGATGAAACGAAAGATATTGTCGATGAATAGAAGTACATTTTGTTCATTAACATCTCGGAAATATTCCGCCATGGTTAGTGCAGTCAAACCAACTCTCATACAAGCTCCCGGTGGTTCATTCATTTGACCATAGACTAGAGCTACTTTGGATTCTGCAATATTTTTTTCATTAATTACTCCGGATTCTTTCATTTCTATGTAAAGATCATTTCCTTCACGAGTATGTTCGCCTACTCCGCCAAATACGGATACGCCTCCATGAGCTTTGGCAATGATGTTGATCAATTACATGATGAGTCTTTGTTTACCTACTCCAGCTCCCCCAAATAGTCCTATTTTTCCTCCACGGTGATAGGGAGCTAAAAGATCCACTACTTTAATTCCTGTTTCAAAGATTGATAATTTTGTATCCAACTCTATAAAGGCAGGTGTGGATCTATGAATAGGAGATGTTGTGCTAGTATCTACAGGACCTAAATTATCAACAGGTTCCCCAAGAATGTTGAAAATTCATCCGAGTGTAGCTCCGCCGACTGGAATGCTTAGAGGAGCTCCCGTATCAATTACTTCCATTCCTCTCATCAATCCATCCGTAGCACTCATAGCTACAGCTCTAACTCAATTATTTCCTAATAATTGCTGTACTTCACAAGTCACATTAATTTGCGACGATGATTATCTCGACCCTTTACTACTAAAGCGTTATAAATATTAGGCATCTTGCCCGGCGGAAAAACAACATCTAGTACTGGGCCAATAATTTGAGCGATATGCCCTAGGTTTTGTGTGGAAACCGCAGGACTAGAAGGGGTAGGATTGATTCTCATAATTATAATTAAAGTGAAATATGTCGAAATTTTTTTTGGAATAGTGCCATGCCAAGGGGAAAATAAATGTTCGATAGCAGATTGATCGGTTAATTCAATACAATAAGAAATAAATGGGAGTTAGTACTCGATTTAGTTGGTATCACCCAACCGAATACGATTCAATTGTATACTCATTCAATGAGTAAAGAGTAAATTTTCAAGTTCAAATTAATCCTCTTTTTTTTTCAAAAGAAATATCAAGTACATGAAATCACGAGTAAGTCTCTTTAATTTCTCTATCATCATAGAAAAGACCATCCATATTGGATTCCAATATATATAGAATTTGAACCCGAACTACATTTATGATTCAGTATTTCAATCTTGTTGGTTATTGTTCTTTCTATTGTTTTTTTTAGATATTTGATTTCTGCCTATCTATTCTTTATACCCTTTTCAGATGAATTATGCCTATTTTCACATCTAGGATTTACATATACAACATATATCACTGTCAAGAGGGAATTTTTCTTAGTATTTAGATTAGATTCAAAAGAAGAAGGAGATAAATTGAATTGTAAATTTGCAAAATAAACATTAGGTTGCGTCATATATATCAAAGAGTATACAATAATGATGTATTTGATGAATCAAATACATGGTCTAATAACGAACCATTTCATTTTAACATAACATTGAAATTTGTTGATAATATTAGTTGAATATTTTTTTTTTGAAAGATTTTTGTCAAAGGTTTCATTTATGCATAATTCATATCGAGTAGACCTTGTCGTTGTGAGAATTCTTAATTCATGAGTTGTAGGGAGGGAGTTATGTCACCACAAACAGAGACTAAAGCTTTTGTTGGATTTAAAGCTGGTGTTAAAGATTACAAATTGACTTATTATACTCCTAACTACGAAGTCAAAGATACTGATATCTTAGCAGCATTCCGAGTAACTCCTCAACCTGGAGTTCCACCCGAAGAAGCAGGGGTTGCGGTAGCAGCCGAATCCTCTACTAGTACATGGACAACTGTGTGGACTGATGGACTTACCAGTCTTGATCGTTACAAAGGGCGATGCTACCACATCGAGGCTGTTATTGGGGAGGATAATCAATATATTGCTTATGTAGCTTATCCTTTAGACCTTTTTAAAGAAGGTTCTGTTACTAACATGTTTACTTCCATTGTGGGTAATGTGTTTGGTTTCAAAGCCTTACGAGCTCTACGTTTGGAGGATCTGCGAATTCCCACTTCCTATTCCAAAACTTTCCAAGGCCCGCCTCATGGCATTCAGGTTGAAAGAGATAAGTTAAACAAGTATGGTCGTCCCATATTGGGATGTACTATTAAACCAAAATTGGGATTATCTGCAAAAAACTACGGCAGAGCAATTTATGAGTGTCTACGTGGTGGGCTTGATTTTACCAAAGATGATGAAAACGTGAACTCACAACCATTTATGCGTTGGAGAGACCGTTTCATATTTTGTGCTGAAGCACTTTATAAAGCGCAGGTAAAGCAGGTGAAATTAAAGGGCATTACTTGAATGCTACTGCAGGTACATGTGAAGAAATGATGAAAAGAGCCATATTTGCTAGAGAATTAGGAGTTCCTATCGTAATGCATGACTACATAATAGGTGGATTCACTGCAAATACTAGCTTGGCTCATTATTGCCGTGACAATGGCCTACTTCTCCACATCCATCGCGCAATGCATGCAGTTATTGATAGATAGAAAAATCATGGTATGCATTTCCGTGTACTAGCTAAAGCATTACGTATGTCTGGTGGAGACCAGATTCACGCCGCTACGATGGTAGGTAAACCGGAAGGGAAACGAAATGACTTTAGGTTTTGTTGATTTATTACGTGATGATTTTATTGAAAAGATCAAGTCGTGGTATTTTCTTCACTCAAGATTGGGTTTCTATGCGGTGTTATACCCGTGGCTTCCGGGTATTCATGTTTGGCATATGCTGTGACCAAATCTTTGGGGATGATTCCAGTATTCAGTTTGGAGGAGGAACTTTAGGACACCCTTGGGAAATGCACAGTGCAGATGGCTAATAGGGTGGCTTTAGAAGCTTTTGTACAAGCTCGTATCGAGGGAAGTTATCTTGCTCGTGAAGTTAATGAAATTATCCGTGAAGCTAGCAAATGGAGCCACTGAACTAGCTGCTGCTTGTGAAGTATGGAAAGAGATCAAATTCGAATTGAACCAGTGGATAAGCTAGATAAGAGAAAAACTAAGTGTGCATAATTCAGTAATTCTGTTTGTTCTCCTAATTGATTGTAATTAAAGTCAGTCTTTTCCTAGGAAAAGACTGGGCGATCGAATAAAAAAACAAAGAACGAGCATCCTATATATACTATGTATTTGCATATATGTTTCTGTTTCTTTTACTTTATACTTTATATGATATGTATTGTTTAGATCTTACTTATATTATATATAATATAAGTAAGATCTAAATAAAAGATCGAAAACTCAATACTTCTATTGTTTGTTGTTGGATCTATAATGAATTTAATCCAATTTTAGGGATCTTTGGGAGTGGTGGACTTTTTTATATCTCCTCATTTCGGTCCATAGATCAACCCAAGGGAAAGGATCCTTCTACCCATCATCCTATATATTGTCTTTTTCGTTGCATGTTGAAATAGAAACTTAATTATTTAATTTATTATATTATTAATTATTTATTATAATATATGATAAATGAGACTGAGAAATGAGAACAAATTGTTTATTTATAGAAATAGAAACTTTTCACAATTCTTATGGTTTGGATTTCATGGTATTTTATACATCATATGGGAAAAAGCTGTGTCTTTCTATTAAAGACAAAAGTTGATAAAAAGATTCTATCAATATATTGAAGTAATACTTCAAATTTTTACAAAAGATATTTTTTTCTTTCAATACTTACTCCTCATTAGTTAACAATTCTAATGATTGGATTTGTATGCTTAATTCTGATAGTTAAGGTCAAATGATTATTCATCACATTTTTTTTTGTTTTTAGAAAATAGGAGGTATTTCTATGTTCAAATGGCGGTGTCATTTTTTATTTTCCAATGAGAAGGTAGAACATAGGTGTGGGCCAAGTAAATCAATGGATAGTGTTGATAGTATTGGACATACAGATAGAAGTGAACAACCTATTCTAAACGATATGGAGAAAAAGGTTCCTAGTTGGAATCATATTGGTAATTATAGTTTCAATAATGTTGATTATTTATTTGATATCAGGAATATTTGGAGTTTGATCTCTGATGACACTTTTTTTGTTAGGGATAGTAATGGTGATCGTTACTCTATATCTTTTGATATTGAAAATCATATTTTTGAGGTTGACAATGATAGTTCCTTTCTGAGTGAACTAGAAATTATTGTTTCTAGTTATTTGAATAGGGGATCTAAGAAAAAGAATCATACATGTAATGATACTGAATCCAGTTGGAAAAAGAACATTACTAGTAGCATTGATAGTTATCTTCGTTTTGAAGTCAGTATTAATAATTCTATTTCTAGTAGTACCAACAATTACAGTGAAAGTTACATTTTTAATTTCATTTGACTTGAAAATGAAAATAGTAGTGAGAGTGATACTTCTAGTATAAGAACTAGTCAAAATTTCGATGATTTGGATATTCGAGTAGAATCCAATCATAATGATAATCCTTTCCATAAAATCAGACATGTATGGGTTCTAGGTGAAAATTGTTATGAATCACATTATAAACAATTTTTTGGTGAAAAAATGTATATTTGTGAATTTTGTGGATATCATTTGAAAATGAGTAGTTCAGATAGAATTGAACTTTCGATTGATCCCGGAACTTGGGATCCCATGGATGAAGATATGGTATCTGTCGACCCCATTGAATTTGATTCACCGTTGAATTTGATGAAGAACGATTCTAATAGAGATCATATCGATTTTCGAAGAAGAAGCGGATTCTGATTCTTATATGGATCGTATCGATTCTTATCAAAGAAAGACAGTTTAACTAAAGGCATTCAAACAGGCATAGGTCAACTAAATGGTATTCCCGTAGCTATTGGCGTTATGGATTTTCAGTTTATGGGGGGTAGTATGGGATCCGTAGTAGGTGAAAAAATTACTCGTTTGATCGAATATGATACTAATCTATATCTACATCATTATTGTGTGTGCTTCGAGGAGCACGCATGCAAGAAGGAAGTTTGAGCTTGATGCAAATGGCTAAAATTTCTTACATTTTATATAATTATCAATTAGATAAAAGTTATTATATGTAGCAATTCTTACAGATCCTACAACCGGTGGAATTGTGACTTTGCTATGTTAGGAGATATCATTATTGCTGAACCTAATGCAACCATTGCATTTGCGGGTAAAAGAGTAATTGAACAAACATTGAATACGACAGTACCCGAGGGTTCACAAACATCTGAGTATTTATTCGAAAAAGGTTTATTCGACCTAATAGTACCACGTAATCTTTTAAAAGGTGTTCTGAGTGAGTTATTTCAACTCCATGGTTTCTTTCCCTTGAATCAGAGTTCCAAAAATTAAAGTATAGCACTAGATTCGTTTATTTTATTTGTAGCGAACAAAAAAAAAATTAATTCATCGTAATCGTAATTAAAAGAAACAATATATATATATATATATATATATATATATATATATATATATATATATATATATATATATATATATATATATATATATATATTGTTTTCCTTGTTGACATAAGTTCTCCTTGTAGATAGACAGAAGTTTCGGATAATTATATTTTGTGTGTGTGTGTTTTTTTTTAATTTCATTTTTATTTATAATTATTTAATATTTTTCATATTTAAATATATTAATATTAATTATTATTTGAACTTAACTTATATTATTTATTATTATATTACTTATTATTTAAATATATATATATATTTAAATATTATAGTATAGTTTCTATCTAATCATATAGCTAATAGAATTATAGTTGATATTATTTATCACTTATAGATAATATTATTTACAATATAATAATAACTTGATATTACTTATGATAGATATATCATAAATAAGCATAAGAGGATATCTTTTTATTAGATAGAAATATTAATAGATAGAAATAGTAAATCGAGGCATCTATTCTATGACAGATTTCAACTGTCACACCCCGAGAGCATGACGAGCCGAAAATCAAATGGACGGCATCTCCCCTGTACGTGGCAACATTTCGGGTTAATACAAGGCCCGTAGGCCCACAACAACAACATAATATAACATACTAATAGCAGCGGAAATGAAAACCCCCATACCCACAACATAGATAACAAAATATGCAGGTGTACACCACCTGACAAGTCCACAGTAATAAAACCGTAAATTAAACGATGACATCACGACAAAGTCCATAACAAAACAAGGGTCCATGACATAGGACCAAAATCCATAACACATAAACAAGTCCATACATAACCAAAAACGAACTCCTCGGGAGACTCAAAAAACAGAGATGGGATGGATCGGCCGCAGCCTCCAAGTTGTCACGGTCGTTTACTGCTACTGGTGACGAAAAACCAGTCGGAGGTGGTGAGTAAAACTCAGCAGGTAATCAGAGAAAACATGTAAATATATGTATCAATATTACATGTCATTAAACAGTTTAATCTACTCATACAACAAGTATACATCAGCATAACAATAGATATGCATGCATATACTAAATAAACTGAACATCAACGATCACATACATACATCTTGTTCCAACCTGGGCATATAATCACATCATAGGGTATAATAGTATAGTACTAACACAGTATCCTAACCTGAGTCAAGGGTATCACCGTGAATATCCGATAGGTATACAAATATCAACCTACTACCATACAGGAAATGCAGTATCATGTATGAATATGTACAAACAAATGCAACAAGCATAGTACATACAAATACATCATCAAAGTGAGTATACATATAGATCAGATTCAGATGTATACTAATCACCATCATCCGTATATATATATATACAAGCAGGTATGTATATATATACAATCATATGCAAAACACCGTATGATATGGCAATGCAGCATGCATGGTCATGCCTGCTCACCCCTACTCGCTACCACGACCCCAGTGTGGCCTAGGTGGCACGACATGACAACTATCCCGACTCCAGCCGCCACCACTCTCGAGTGACCGAGTTGGGTAGTATGATCAAGTAGCATATGAGTGTAAGTAGCTCACATAGCGAACGTCCTACCGCCACTCCACCGACCGACATGGCACGAGCTCGAGTGCCACGCACCAGACAATCACGCAACTCCAACTACCATCGTCAATAATGGTAGAGTGCGGCATACCAAATGTTATGCCCTCACACCAGTTACTCCTCTGGAAGTAACCTGGGAGGCAGGATGACTGACGACTCTCTCTCAACCCCAAGGGGAGACGATGTCGTCAGTATGCATGCAATGAAATGAGGGTACTGTCTCACATACAGAACATCTACCCTAGACTCTCTGTCCAACCAAGAGTCACACTCAATTGATCAGTACACTCTCTACCCTGTAGAGAGTCACTCATCTGATCATGACAAGCTAGGACCATCGGTCCGTAGCGACACACTGTCCACGACTCACATGACCATTCACACAACCCGTGGTTGGTGAATAAATGTGCCACATACAGGTATGGAATAAGTCCTACATCTAGGGCCATACTTATCCACAGAGGATCATTTTGCCAAATTTACAATTTAGGTCATCCTCCGTACTCTAACATCTACACCCTACTAAACCGTTATAACTACTTACATCACATCTGTAAGTTCTAGATCATGCTAGGGAATATGTGTTATCAATAATCGAGCACACATATATATCAACGGTAAGTTCAAGCATACGATAAACAGAGCATGATCAAGGTAATATGAACACCTAACATGTTCATATCTATATCTAAATCTGGAAATCATTACATCTACCCGACCAGTAGGAAAATTACCTACCTGATATGTAAACCATAACTGTCTTCATGTTCGCGAATTCACCTCGCATCAAGGTCCTGAAATCATAAAATCCCAATATAATCAAAATAACTCCAGTCTCCACTAATCACCGATATAATCCTACAATAACACTACTACCATAATCAGAAATCACCTTGCTACTGCACACTATAGCAAGATCAGAACTGACATAATCTTTGCTTCAATCACAACCAACTTAAATAATCCACTTATGGAAATCGATCCCCACCCTTTTAACTGCAAATAAATCCAACCAAAATCTAATTATGATTTATACCCGGATCTAATTATCCTAGCAACACACTTGTGCATTCTTCAAGAATTAAACATCTAATGTATAACATACAATTTAAAGCTTACCTTCAACTGTTGGAATCAGCCACGGCTTATCCAAAAGCACCTATCCAGAAACTATAACATCCACAGCTTATACACCACCCTGAGCAGTCGTGTTCATGCTCCTCCCCAGCCAGCTCCATCCATTCATCACCACCGACACAGCTCGTCAACACCACCAAACAAAACCAGAGCCAATCACGGCTGTGAACAAGGATAAATCAAATCCAATTGCTGCTGTGAACCAAGATGAACCAAACAACCAACCTCACGACACTGCCATCATCAGCTTCCGACGACAATCGCAAGCTACACGTCCTCCCTGAACTGCTCTGTTCGCTGGAGGCAGTTCAACATCTACAATCACTGCAACCGATTCATTCAACCCATGATCCAACACCAACAACTACCGGAAATGAAAAACACAGAAGAGAAAAGGGGGAATCAACTGATATACCTATAATTGAAACCTCATCGGTGATACCCCTCCCCCAACTGTTCTGTTCGCCGACCACAGCTCCACCTTCGATCGGAACAACCAATCGCAGTGACGGGTCACCTTGCTGCTCGCGAGAAAACAACGAGCTATGAAGTAGAGATCGATCGAAATTAACCGAGAATCGGGCCCTTACCTTGCTCCGGCGACAACCGGCTGAGTCAACTCGGACGCCGATCCGCAAAAGCAACCCGTCGGTCTGACAGAATGGCAACAAGGAGTAGATACGACGGCGATGTTCGACCGCGTGACGGTGGCCGATAGGGGCCACGGTTGGGTGGTGTGCACAGCAAGCGGCGCGAGGAGGCGTCCCTAGGTGGTGGCGACGTGCACGGGAAGGAGATCGGCGGAGATCGACTGGATCAGTGCCGACAGCAGTGAAGAGGATCGCTCGCGGCGACAGCGGCAACGGCGTGGCAGCGCGTGAGGGAGAAGGCGACGACAAAGAGAAGAAGAAAGGCCTCTGATCGCTTCGGAGATGAAGAGGGGCGATCGGCGAAGAAAAGAACTCGCACGAGGGAAATGGGATCGCGGTTGGGAAAAGAAACGCATCAGGGAAAAATTAAAGCAAAGCGGCTGGCGTTACCCAACCGAAGTTGTCGGGTCCAAACGAATCGGGTTGGGTCCAATCCAATACACATATTAAATCTTTCTCAAAAAAATACTTTAGAAATTTCCATTTAAGTCCAGGAAAATTTCTAAAAATTCTTAAAAATTCCATAGGGTATTCTCCTGATTACCCAACATTATTTTATTAATATATATATTTTTTTTTCCGGTATTTTACATTCTCCCCCACTAATAAAAATTTGGTCCCCAAATTTCCAACTCATGTATGAGTACGAAACGTCACAAAATCATCTTAAGTATATGGAGAAAGTCAAGTGACTAAATAGAATCGAGCTTGAATATTATTTTCCAGCTCTCACATAGCCTCCTCATCGGTATGATGCTTTCATCCAACCTTTACGAGTCGGATGATTTTCGTCCCACTACTGTCGCTCCTTGCGACCCAGGCTCCACCCTGGAATCACCTCGTAAGTTGCATTAGACTGAGGTAGAATCGGAACCTCTTATAGAACATGATTAGATCGCGGCACGTATTTCCTCAGCATATAAACATGAAATACGTTATGAACACCCGCAAGTGTCGGAGGTAAAGCCAACCGACAAGCTACACCTCCATAATCCACGACACAAGATCTGAATAGATCCTTCAACGTTTGAATGTCTTGCTCAGACAGTCCATCAATCCGCGGATGAAATGTTACACTAAGCCGAAGCTCTGTGCCCATAGTCTGGTGCAGACTCTGTCAAAATCATGAGGTAAATCGCGAATCTCTATCTGATATGGTACTTAAAAGTACCCCACGCAATTTGATAATCTTTCGGTAATACAACTCTACCGAATGATCCAACAAGTACGACTCACAAATAGAAAGGAAATGAGCTAATTTGGTCAATCGATCCACACTCACCCAAATCGCATCATGTCCTTTACGGGTCCTAGCAATCCCGTAATGAAATCAATAGTGATATGCTCTCACTTCCATTCCGAAATTGGAATTTCCTGGAGCAATCTAGTGGGTTTCTGATGTACAACCTTCACCTGCTGGTATAGTATATATCCAGCAACAAAGTCTGCGGTATCTCTCTTCATACCATTCTACCAGTATAAATGTTTCAACTCTCGTTACATCTGAGTACCACCAAGGTATATAGCCTATCTCGAATGATGTGCTTTCTGTAGCAACTCTTCCTTAAACACGGTAACTCCGGAAACCCACCATCCTTATCAGAGATGGGAATTATTTTCTCAAAAGAGAAATCCATCAACCATCCAAAATACACTTCACCACACACTCTGTAAGTGCATGGGTGACTATAGCGACGAATCTCACTCGTTGCAATTGTTGCAACTGCCCAAAGAACTCCACTGTAGCTACCCAGTAGCTTGTTAAATTCAATGAGCACTCCAGCAACCATTCAGTAAGCTACTGCTGAGCACTTGGTCATCACATGCATGGTAAGAGTTAACTCTCACCAAGAGGTTTAAGGTTCAAACCTCACCTCTCCACTTTGAGATAATAACTACTAAACCCACGTCATGTATATGACAGACTATCTCGTAGTTTCTTAACTGTCGTAGGCATAGGATATGTCTCATTCAACTGCATCGAAATCGTTCCGATCCCTGAAACGACGCATCTGCGTACATCATCCTTTTATCCACTCCGGAAGGATTAACTAATACTTGTGTAAAAGTTAACTGTCGTCTAGGTCTTGTAACTGGTTTCACCAGCTTCCGACTAAATGATTTCCATCGTCACCTTTGTCATATAAATCCGTGGTATAGTAATGCCAAGCATTCTATCCACATCTACAGTACTAACCAAACCATACAAGGCAAACCACCATCTACGGTGGTTGAGTGCGCAACTCCATCTACCACAATCAACAGTGGCCCAGTTACGCAACTCCAACAACCATAAACTGATCCAATCGTGTTCAGTATACACAATTCTCAAATTCATAGATGACTAATTCGTTAATTATTCTAACCACTTAAATCAAAGTCCATACAATTCATACCAAGTATGAAATTGTCATCTCCACACACCTGCATCCCCTTTACTCTACGCTGATGATATATATTAATCATCACAACGACCTTGATAATTGTATGACACCATGTCACTACAATATCAATCCTCTAGTCGTAAACCAACCTTAGAGTATACACAGGTGTCCTTTGCTGATCTAAACAGCTCATTTATCCTCAACGTAGGATATTTACTTTCAACAATCATCGCATTCCATCATCGACAATCGATGCATAATCTCAAATGTCCATCTCTCTTTCGACAAAGAATTCTGGATCTTCACAAGGAGAAATATTGGGATAGATAAATATCTTCTTCCAACATCTCCTATAATCACAACTTACGTTCTTCCAATTTCCATCGTGTTTAGTAACACTGATACCAACAAAAATATCACTCGTTATGTGATCTTCGATACTGGACTATTTTTCGCAATCATTTCGATCGCCTACTCCACTTGCCTAAGCAATGACAAGGCTAGGAGTTCATCCGCAACTACATCCGTATGCTCTCGTATTATACGCACATCTGAGAGACATAATCATACTTCCAACAATTTGACCATCCGTAAGGATATGTCCACAGTAAAAGTATGTCTATCAAAGTCTAAGGGTCTCCCTTGACTTCTTAATTGTTAGTCCATTTCTCACCTGATGGTAGAGATACCACCGACCTACAAGTCGATGTAAAGGACCCTTCTAATCCAACTAAGAATGTTCTAGACAAAGATACCTGTAAACTACAAGTATCTCTCAATATATTAATCCAGAGGGTAAAACTAGAGTAATATCCTGAACGATCAAATATCTGTTGATCCGATCCAAAAGGCTCCACACAGGTCTCGGCCTTTCTCCGAAGAGAAAAGATCAGATTCAACAGTCCGCGACAAAGCGGTCGAATTTCTGCGACGAATGCTTCGGGGATTTTTCCCTAGATCATCTGATCCATCCCTTAAATCTATGAGCTACAACTGTAGAATACAAAATCGATACGACCATTGTCGTATACTCTCTCCTCTGTACAAATCAACTCACATCTGGAGGTAACTGTTGTTGTCTGCTGAATCTTCTAAGATGTCTTCTGCTGATGCTGCTTCTGTGCTGATCTCTGCTGTCGAGACGGTGCATCATCCTCCCGAAATACCATTGATAGTCTTCAACTGAATCTTCAAAGTACACCTCATCCACTGTACTGGTTGCTCAACAATAGCAACAGTTGAACTGCTCCAACGGATAATCTAGCTTCGTGTGTCTTCGTGATCTGCACTGCACGCACATAATCCCTTCGAAGTCTTTGTTCTGATTGTGCTGATATCCACGAGAACATCTTGATGATCTGTGATTGGTCTTCTATAATCGGAAAGTAGCCCCAAGGCCTCTGACTCCAATCTTGCTCCTTTTGTCCAACATTCGGAGGCTTCTTACTCCAATATCTGACTTGCAATATCTGCTTATCGATCTTCATCTCCTAACACTTATACGGAGTCATTCTAAACTCCTATCTCAATCCAACATCATCCGACAGGTCTGGTAGAAGATCCCGACATCCTAAACCAACTATAAGACAATAACTCTGGGTGGCTTAAATCATCCATTCATCTTCTTGAGCTATTAGGTGGTAGTAACCTCTACAAGTCTCACGACTCTGCACAGTACACTGTTACTAACCGATCACCCTTTCTTGAAGCTCAAGAATTCCTTACAATGTGTCACTAAAAGTGACACGGGGAAATACTCTCTTTCCACATCACTAATCCATGATCAAGTGATATATTATTTCCCGAAGATTATTTTCTGCATTTATCACCAAATACCGGTTTGATCCCGATAATGGTATGCAAACAACTCTTCTTTCTCGGTATAACATGAGTTAAGTACTCAAAAGTACTCTCCAAGTTATACAACTCAGGGATAAAATCCCTATGAAACTCCATAACCTAGCCTTCCGCTATCTGCATCACAATAGTCTACAAGTCTGTTCATTACCCACAGGTAATGATCTGACTAGCACAGTTAGTGGAAATCTCTAAGACTGTAGTCTCTGATTTCCATAATAAATGTGACGACTTGGCCCCTATTTTCCGACTCGGTATCAGTCGGCTCTCAAAGGTAAATTACCTTCTCGACACAGGTTCAAGACTCACAGACTCAACAGGTCGTTTCCGGGGTCAACTCATACCACGGCTACGAAAAATAACCAACTCACTACAGGTTATTCCCTGTTATTAGCATTAAAAGCATAGTCAACATAACCGGGAGTATCAACCCTAAAGGTCACTCCGGTTGGTTGCCTTGTGGACACCCTACTACAAGGTCAGCAGTGTGTCATAACTCTATTGTATACACCTACTGATCCAGTTTAGATAAATATCTACTAAACCATAAGTTTTCAAGAATTCTTACCCTTTCTCGGTATAACATGAGTTAAGTACTCAAAAGTACTCTCCAAGTTATACAACTCAGGGATAAAATCCCTATGAAACTCCATAACCTAGCCTTCCGCTATCTGCATCACAATAGTCTACAAGTCTGTTCATTACCCACAGGTAATGATCCGATTAGACGCTTAGTGGAAATCTCTAAGACTGTAGTCTCTGATTTCCATAATAAATGTGACGACTTGGACCCTATTTTCCGACTCGGTATCAGTCGGCTCTCAAAGGTAAATTACCTTCTCGACACAGGTTCAAGACTCACAGACTCAACAGGTCATTTCCGGGGTCAACTCATACCACGGCTACGAAAAATAACCAACTCACTACAGGTTATTCCCTGTTATTAGCATTAAAAGCATAGTCAACATAACCGGGAGTATCAACCCTAAAGGTCACTCCGGTTGGTTGCCTCGGTGGACGACCCCTACTACAAGGCTGCACAGGTGTCATAACTCTATTGTATACACCTACTGATCCAGTTTAGATAAATATCTACTAAACCATAAGTTTTTAAGAATTCTTACCTCGTGCTGCTTGGAGCTCAGGCCGCTGTCCATCTCATCTCAAAAACCAAAACCGAATAAATTGACTCCCGAGAATCCAAGACTCGACTCAAACACAACATAGTATGGCATCGCAGAACCTTGGGCTCTGATACCACTAAAGTTGTCACGCCCCGAGAGCATGCCGAGCTGAAAATTAAACGGACGGCATCTCCCCTGTACGTGGCAACATTTCGGGTTAATACAAGGCCCGTAGGCCCACAACAACAACATAATATAACATACTAATAGCAGCGGAAATGAAAACCCCCATACCCACAACATAGATAACAAAATATCTAGGTATACACCACCTGACAAGTCCACAGTAATAAAACCGTAAATAAAACGACGACATCACGACAAAGTCCATAACAAAACAAGGGTCCATGACATAGGACCAAAATCCATAACACATAAACAAGTCCATACATAACCAAAAATGAACTCCTCGGGAGACTCAAAAAATAGAGATGAAATCACGAAGTCGTCTACTGTTACACGGCATGTAAAAACCTGTGGTGGAGGTGGTGAGTAAAACTCAGCAGGTAATCAGAGAAAACATGTAAATATATGTATCAATATTACATGTCATTCAACAGTTTAATCTACTCATACAACAAGTATACATCAGCATAACAATAGATATGCATGCATATAATAAATAAACTGAACATCAACGATCTTTGACATACACAGCACTACTCTATCCCGATCCAACTGGGCATATAATCACATCATAGGGTATAACAAGATAGTACTAACACGATTATCCTAACTCGAGTCAAGGGTATCACGTTAATATCCGATAGGTATACAAATATCAACCTACTACCATACAGAAATGCGATCATGTATGAATATGTACAAACAAATGCAACAAGCATAGTACATACAAATGCATCATCAAAGTGAGTATACATATAGATCAGATTCTGTATGTATACTAATCACCATCATCCATATATATATATATACAAGGTGTATGTATATATATACAATCATATGCAAAACACTATGATAAAGATGCATGGTCATGCTCGCCACCCCTACTCGCTACCACGACCCGGTGTGGCCCTAGGTGGCACGACATGACAACTATCCCGGCTCGACCGCCACCACTCGAGTGACCGAGTTGGGTAGTATGATCAAGTAGCATATGAGTGTAAGTAGCTCACACGAATGGGGTCCCCACGCCACTCCGATCGACATCGCAATGAGCGGTACGAGTGCCACGCACCAGACAATCGACGCAACTCCAACTACCATCCAATAATGGTAGAGTGTGGCACAACAAATGCTATGCCTCTCACACCGCCATTACTCGAAGTAACTCGAGGTAGGATGACTGACGACTCTCTCTCAACCCCAAGGGGAGACGATGTCGTCAGTATGCATGCAATGAAATGAGGGTACTATCTCACATACAGAACATCTACCCTAGACTCTCTGTCCAACCAAGAGTCACACTCAATTGATCAGTACACTCTCTACCCTGTAGAGAGTCACTCATCTGATCATGACAAGCTAGGACCATCGGTTCGTAGCGACACACTGTCCACGACTCACATGACCATTCACACAACCCGTGGTTGGTGAATAAATGTGCCACATACAGGTATGGAATAAGTCCTGCATCTAGGTCCATACTTATCCACAGAGGATCATTTTGCCAAATTTACAATTTAGGTCATCCTCCGTACTCTAACATCTACACCCTACTAAACCGTTAGAACTACTTACATCACATCTGTAAGTTCTAGATCATGCTAGGGAATATGTGTTATCAATAATCGAGCACACATATATATCAACGGTAAGTTCAAGCATACGATAAACAGAGCATGATCAAGGTAATATGAACACCTAACATGTTCATATCTATATCTAAATCTGGAAATCATTACATCTACCCGACCAGTAGGAAAATTACCTACCTGATATGTAAACCATAACTGTCTTCATGTTCGCGAATTCACCTCGCATCAAGGTCCTGAAATCATAAAATCCCAATATAATCAAAATAACTCCAGTCTCCACTAATCACCGATATAATCCTACAATAACACTACTACCATAATCAGAAATCACCTTGCTACTGCACACTATAGCAAGATCAGAACTGACATAATCTTTGCTTCAATCACAACCAACTTCAATAATCCACTTATGGAAATCTGATCTGCCCACCCTTTTAACTGCAAATAAATCCAACCAAAATCTAATTATGATTTATACCCGGATCTATTTATCCTAGCAACACACTTGTGCATTCTTCAAGAATTAAACATCTAATGTATAACATACAATTTAAATCTTACCTTCAACTGTTGGAATCAGCCACGGCTTATCCAAAAGCACCTATCCAGAAACTATAACATCCACAGCTTATACACCACCCTGAGCAGTCGTGTTCATGCTCCTCCCCAGCCAGCTCCATCCATTCATCACCACCGACACAGCTCGTCAACACCACCAAACAAAACCAGAGCCAATCACGGCTGTGAACAAGGATAAATCAAATCCAATTGCTGCTGTGAACCAAGATGAACCAAACAACCAACCTCACGACACTGCCATCATCAGCTTCCGACGACAATCGCAAGCTACACGTCCTCCCTGAACTGCTCTGTTCGCTGGAGGCAGTTCAACATCTACAATCACTGCAACCGATTCATTCAACCCATGATCCAACACCAACAACTACCGGAAATGAAAAACACAGAAGAGAAAAGGGGGAATCAACTGATATACCTATAATTGAAACTTCATCGGCGATACCCCCCCAACTGTTCTGTTCGCCGACCACAGCTCCACCTCCGATCGGAACAACCAATCGCAGTGACGGGTCACCTTGCTGCTCGCGAGAAAACAACGAGCTGTGAAGTAGAGATCGATCGAAATTAACCGAGAATCGGGCCCTTACCTTGCTCCAGCGACAACCGGCTGAGTCAACTCCCAGCGACGCTGATCTGGCAAAAGCAACCCGTCGGTCCGACAGAATGGCAACAAGGAGTAGTGATGGGCCGACAGGGGCCACGGTTGGGTGGTGTGCACAGCAAGCGGCGCGAGGAGGCTTCCCTAGGCGGTGGCGACGTGCACGGGAAGGAGATCGGCGGAGATCGACTGGATCGGTGCCGACAGCAGTGAAGAGGATCGCTCGCGGCGGCAGCGGCAACGGCGTGGCGGCGCGTGAGGGAGAAGGCGACGGCGAAGAGAAGAAGAAAGGCCTCTGATCGCTTCGGAGATGAAGAGGGGCGATCGGCGAAGAAAAGAACTCGCACGGGGGAAATGGGATCGCGGTTGGGAAAAGAAACGCATCGGGGAAAAATTAAAGCAAAGCGGCTGGCGTTACCCAACCGAAGCGGTCGGGTCCAAACGAATCGGGTTGGGTCCAATCCAATACACATATTAAATCTTTCTCAAAAAAAAAATACTTTAGAAATTTCCATTTAAGTCCAGGAAAATTTCTAAAAATTCTTAAAAATTCCATAGGGTATTCTCCTGATTACCCAACATTATTTTATTAATATATATTTTTTTCCGGTATTTTACATCAACTTACCCTCCATTTTTGTACCTTTAGTGGGCCTAGTATTTCCGGCAATTGCAATGGTTTCTTTATTTATTTATGTCCAAAAAAATAAGATTGTCTAGACCCAATGGTAATGAATCTTATCAAGTGATTTCAACACTGTATGATAATACAGATATTTAGTTCGTGTAATATGGTATGATATGTGGCTTTTGCCAAACACACAAGTGAAAGAACTTTTATGCGGATATATAATATCTGTATAAATGCATGTATATGTGGATATAGCTGGTTCAAAATGAATTAGCGAAAAATAGAAAATCAATGTATCTAACTAATTACTCCTGATGTTTCACATAACAATAGTGCTAGTTGATGAAAGTGAATTCGGGGTCAAGAAAGGTAAAGTCAAATTTATTTGGGTTATTCGCTCAATTCCAATCGAATGCAACTGAATGCAGTATAGTATGAATTGGTGATCAGAACATATATGGATAGAACTTATAATAGAATCTCGAAAAACGAGTAATTTTTGCTGGGCCTGTATCCTTTTTTTAGGTTCACTAGGATTCTTAGTGGTTGGAACTTCTAGTTATCTTGGTAGGAATTTGATCTCTGTATTTCCATCTCAGCAAATCATTTTTTTTCCGCAAGGGGTTGTGATGTCTTTCTATGGGATTGCAGGTCTCTTCATTAGCTCCTATTTGTGGTGCACTATTTCGTGGAATGTAGGTAGCGGTTAAGACCGATTCGATAGAAAAGAGGGAAGAGTGTGTATTTTTCGTTGGGGATTTCCTGGAATAAATCGTCGCATCTTCCTTCGGTTCCTTATGAGAGATATCCAATCAATCAGAATAGAGGTTAAAGAGGGTCTTTATACTCGTCGTGTCCTTTATATGGAAATCAGGGGCCAAGGAGCCATTCCCTTGACTCGTACTGATGATAATTTGACTCCACGAGAAATTGAACAAAAAGCTGCTGAATTAGCCTATTTTTTGCGCATACCAATTAAGGTACTTTAAAATGAACTCGAACTAAAGTAAAGAATAAATATCCTCTCGAGGTGGGGAAAAGAACTTGCTAATTCCCCTTTTTAATAAAAGGCAAGTTTCCTTATTTTTTTAGACTAGAAGTCTAATCTAACTAACTAATCTAATAATTAATTTATAGATATAAATTAATCAAACCTATCCGAACATGTATTTCGTAATACATAATTCATCTTTTTAGACCTATGATTTTTAATTGATACCCTTTTTCTGATTAGACAATAAAAGATTTCGTTTCGAAAAGAATTAATGTAAGTTTTTTGGTCTCGAAACTTGATTCGTTACTTAAAGTGGGTTTTGGAGTATTCATAGAAAGAAACAAATGAAAATGAAATTGGTTTGAATTTGCCCAATTGAGATATCTGAAATATATTACAAATAAAAAGGAAAGGAATAGATCCAGAGGTCACTACTTTGTTATACAACTCGTGCTTCAGAGAAATATTTGTTGGATCAATGCGGTTCGCTAGAGGGGGGGGTGAATAGCGAAAGAAAAAACTTTTTCGAATTCGTTTCAAGACAAATATACGCAGCGGAAAGATAAGCAAAACAAAAAGTAAAGGAGACAATAGAAACAATATATTTACTTGGTTCGTAGCCGAAGGCTACTACTCCAAGGCCCTAGTGGTCCTTGACCACGCACGGAGGGCAAATCACTAAACAAACTCCTCCTCGTTGGAGGTAGGAGTTAATCGAAATAAAAAAAAACTTGAGGTAGAGGGACACTCCCCCTCTCCTCGTTACGATAGAAAAATAGCTTCGAAGAATGTAAATGAGCAATGACACAAAAATTAAAACCGACGTACAAAAATAAAGGAAATGAAACCTAGACGTCGGAGAAGAAGAAGCACGTTGTTGTCGGTAGCTTTGCGGAGACTTTTTGGAAACTTAGAATTGTTGTTAAAACCCTAGGTTTGGCCCTCCTTTTATAGCTTTTGAGCCCCTTTTCGAGTGGGTCTTCAACCAATCACAAATGGACACCAAATCGCTTTGAGGTGGAGTGATAAGCCCGATTGACCATCCGATCGATGGCCATCATCATCGATCGATGGCGATCGGGCCGATTGATGACCTTCAGCAATGATCGATACACGTGTCGAGTCCTCCGCCGGGCAATGATCGATGCTTGCTGCAAGTCAAAGTTAGCTCAACAAAAACATAATTCCGACGGTCTTCGACCGTCCGATCTCGACCTAGACCACCTATGAGATGTCTTGGGTCGGATCTACGCTTAAGATCATCCCCGTAAAGAGGATACGACCTCACTTACGCTCACACACACGAGCTTACCTCGATGCTTACGTGTTGCTTTTGCTTCCGGCCTTCCACTCGATTCCATCGGCTCCCTCCGAAATCACTCGAGTGTCGCCCGACCACCGCGGCTTCCTCCGGGTGTCGCTAGCCTTCAGCTCCAGCTTTAGCAATCTTCTGCACACTTGATTCAGCTCGTGAGATAACGACATGAGCTTAACTTTGTATCGTTTGCTATAATCAAAACTCAGGTTCGACTTAGGTGCCTGCTGCACCAACAATATCAGATAGAGTCGACGAATGAGTTCATTAAAAATGAAAAAAAAAAAGAAAGCATTGGCCTCCCTTCCTTATCTCGCATCTATGGTATTTTTGCCCTGGTGGGTCTCTTTCTCTTTTAATAAATGTCTGGAACCTTGGGTTACTTATTGGTGGAATAGCAAACAATCCGAAACTTTTTTAAATCATATTCAAGAGAAAAACGTTCTAAAAAGATTCATAGAATTAGAAAAACTATTCCTATTGGATGAAATGATAAAGGAGTACCCGGAAACACATATACAAAAACTTCATATAGGAATACACAAGGAAACAATACAATTGGTCAAAGCATGCAATGAATATGATCTCCATATCATTTTACATTTCTCGACAAATATAATATGTTTCACTATTCTAAGTGGTTATTTTATTCTGAGTAATGAAGAACTCGTTATTCTGTATTCTTGGGTTCAGGAATTCCTCTATAACTTAAGTGACACAATAAAAGCTTTTTCGATTCTTTTAGTTACTGATTTATGGGTCGGATTTCACTCGACCCGTGGTTGGGAACTAATGATAGGTTTGGTTTACAACGATTTTGGATTGGATCATAACAATCAGATTATATCTGGTCTTGTTTCCATTTTTCCAGTTATTTTAGATGAAATTGTTAAATATTGGATTTTTCATTATTTAAATCGTGTATCTCCTTCGCTTGTAGTAATTTATCATTCAATGAATGAATAAAGAACTCATTTGATCTCATCATATCAATAAAATGAGAATCCTTCTTCCTTTATAAATAAATGGAAATTAAGCATTTAATTCAATTAAGCATTTAATTAAAAATTTTAATTAATTCCTTATACTTTCATCCGCTCAAGGTATTCATCGATATTCCAAAGACAATTATTCTAGTACAATGCCGACTCATGTATAGGTAACTAGTATAATTACCTATCTAATTTATTGTAAAAACTCAAATTAATGATTGGACATGCAAAATAAAAATGCTTTTCTTGGGTAAAGGAAGGGATGACTCGATCCATTTCAGACGATCATGATATATATAATAACTCGTCATCCATTTCAAATGCATATCCCGCTTTTGCGCAGCAGGTTATGAAAACTCATGAGAAGCAACGGGACTAATTGTATGTGCCAATTGTCATTTAGCTAATAAACCCGTGGATATTGAAGTTCCGCAATGCTCCCGACATCAGTATTTGAAGCAGCTTGTCCAATTCCTTATGATAAGCAACTGAATCAAGTTCTTGCTAATGGTAAAAAGGGGGGTTTGAATGTGGGGGCTGTTCTCATTTTACCCGACTGATTCAATTAGCCCCACGATCGTATTTCTCGAATTGAAAGAAAAGATTGGAAATTTGTCTTTCAGATTTATCATCCTAATAAAAGAAATATTATTGTGATAGGTCCTGTTCTCGGTCGAAATATAGTGAAATCATCTTTCCCATTCTTTCCCCGACCGCTACGTAAGAAAGATGTTCACTTCTTAAAATATCCCATATATGTAGGTGGGAACAGAGGAAGGGGTCAGATTTATCCCGATGGTAGCAAAAGTAACAATACCTATAATGCTACATCACAGGTATAGTAAGTAGAATAGTACGTAAAGAAAAGGGTGGATATGAAATAACCGCTGTTGACCCATCGGATGGACATCAAGTAGTTGATATTGTACCTCCAGGACCAGTAACTTCTTGTTTCAGAGGTGAATCCATCAAGCTTGATCAACCATTAACAAGCAATCCCAATGTGGGAGGCTTTGGTCGTGAGATGGTATAGTGCTTCAAGACCCATTACGGGTCCAAGGTCTTTTATTCTTCTTTGCATTTGTTATTTTGGCACAAGTTTTTTTGGTTCTTAAAAAGAAACAGTTTGAAAAGGTTCAATTGTACGAAATGAATTTCTAGGTGTGGGGATTTCTTAACATCAAGTTGGTAAAAGGTGCTAAATTTTTGTTGATCCATATATATATGGATCAACAAAAAATCTCCAAACCCTTTTTGTTGCTTTGTTTATACTTTTTTTTTTTCGCTTGGGATGCCCAGATTCATTACTTGTATCCTATTCTTAGTACTAGACATACAAACGAAGAGAATACAAGGGAAGGATGGCAAACCGGAACTTTTTTGTTTAGATTGATAGGAAGTTGTGTACAAACAAAAAGAGAGAAAAGATTATGGGGGAATAATTGATTGAGCAAATAGAACTTCTTCTATTAACTTAAACTTATAAACTTATAACTTAGAGAAATTATTCAAACAAATTTCAATTTCAAATTATATTATAGAGTAAGTTCCATTAGTAGTTTACTTTTACTATAGAAAGAGAAAGAAAGAATTTGGAGGATATCTCATGCATAGAAATCCATAGAATATTGATAGAATATTGTAGTATCCAGAGATTACTCTTTTCCTCTTGCTTCGTAAGAGTTAATTAGAGGAAGGACAGAGACTATGAATGGCTTCAATTCTTCAAAAACATTATTAAGAAACAAAAGAATAGAGTAATGTTTAAAACATCAGAGCAAAGGATCCATTTTGTTATTTTTTTTCTACAAAACAAATATAATATTTTGATTATGTTGACTGTATAACTTTTCAATTTTAATTTGTATGTTTCCGAATTTGTATGTTATGGAATAGATCAAAGTCTTCTTATATTCTTATATCTTATAAGAGTAAGAACTCAACGGGACCTTACCCTCCTTTGTATGTCTGATTAGAGTGGTAAGGTCCCGTTGAGTTCTTACTCTTCCATGTCTACAATATGGTTCATCCGATTACTAAAGAGATGAACCCAACCCAGAATATGAACCATAAAAGAAAACACTTATTAAACCGATCACAGGAATACCAGTTACAGTACCAACCAACCAAAGAGGAATCCTTCCAGTAGTATCGGCCATTTCCCCTACTTTCCTCCACATTTTTTCAAATGGTCATGCTATAGACAAAAACAGCTATGGATAATTATGAGGATGGTATCTTTCCGAATGGGATAAGAGAATTGTTACTATTCTCTTTCTCTCAATTGAAGAAATAATTGGAAAATAAAACAGCAAGTACAAAAATGAGTAATAAACCCCAGTATAGACTGGTACGATTCAATTCAACATTTTGTTCATTCGGATTTGATTCTGTCATAGCTCTATAATTTGAATTAGGTTTATCGTTGGATAAACTGCATTGTTGATATTGATCCCAAAAAAGAAATAGTAGGTACAGCTAGTCCGTGAACAGCCAACCATCGTACTGTAAAAATGGGATAGGTTCGATCTATGGTCATTGGGGGCCTCCTAAAAGGATTTACTAAATTCATCGAGTTGTTCCAAAGAATCAAAATGGCCAGTTATCAATGGAATCCCTTGTTGGCTTTTCAGGAAATACTCGCTTTGGCGAGGACTTCCAAACACGTCATAAGCTAAACCCGTACTGACGAATAACCAACCCGCAATGAATAGGGAAGGTATAGTAATGCTATGAATGACCCAGTATCGAATACTGGTGATAATATCAGCAAAAGAACATTCTCCCGTGCTTCCAGACATTCTGATCTCCACAAACTTTTGTACATTTAAAAAAAAATGGGGGGGGGGGGGGGGTCGATTCCTTGAAAGATGGGATCAGTAAATGGAAAAAAAATGATATTTTATATTTTTTAGATCGTCAATCTTGTACCAAAGGTTTATTTAAAGTATACCGAATCAGTATAGCTATCCTCCCTCTGGCACAGCAACGCTGTCTCGATCGGTACCAAAATGCTACACAATTCTTTTCTTCTTTTTTTTTTCCTTATTTATGCATAACTCCATGTTATTCAATAGATGAATAGAAAGTTACTCAAATTCCTTATCAAATTTCCATTATTGGATTCATAATAAAAAATAAACAAACATCTTGAAAAAGTGTGAATCAATGGTTTCTTGTTTCTAATAATTCACGAAAGATATTATTATATTTACTTTACACAATTAAATTGATTTATACTATATATATAATGGATGTGAAATCCATTAACAATTCTTTTTGTTGATTATCAAGTTTTTTGTTTGAATCTTTTCATTTCAAGTAATCGGTTGGTCGTAGTCGTATAGTCGTAATAATAATATACATATAATGTAATAATATATAATGTAATAGTAATATATATATATATATATATATATATATATATATATATATATATATATATAATACTATGTAATATAGAATATATTAAAAATAATGTAATATTAATATAGTATATAATACTTAATGAAAGAAATGAAAGAAAGGAAACCCAGTGATAACAATCTATATTCATGATGATTCATGATGTTGTTGTATTAGATCCAAAATAAAGGTCTTTCTTGACCGAATTAGAAGTATAGAACTCCCCGATATGGAAAGACAGAATATAGAATCTAAAAGGATAATGAAAGTTGTTCGTCTTTTAATCGAGTTGGACCTGAAGAAAAAAGAATGAAAATAAAAAAAAATAAAGTAAAAGTTCTATTTTTCGATGGATCTTGGGGCACCTTTTTCTTCTTTTCATTCGAAAATATTATGTTATGGGCAATTAAGCAACATATTACTGGACTGAGTCCAATGAAAAAAAGAAAAAGGTAATTAGTATCAGGCATTTGTTCCAAAACGGATTATATCCTCTTGAAAAAAAGAAGGGAAATGATCAAAATGAAATTTTCAATTGGAACTAAACTGATTCTGTCAATTTATTTTTTCTTACCGTCATATTTTCTAAAAATTAAAATTTAGGTAAGTGCTTTATCAGCATATGTAGCAAAGGAACATATCTAATTTAGCTCTTTCATGCTTACTATAACTAGTTATTTCGGTTTTCATCGTCGCTTTAACTATAACCCCAAATTTCTATTCATTGGTTTAAACAAGATACGACTTATTTGAAATAAATTCAATGAAAAAAAATTGATAAAAACAAATATTTCTCTGAGATTCTTGGTATTCTATGGTTCTTTTACACATCAATTGTCAATTCTTGGTTATTGAGATTCATGGATAATTCAGATTATTATTTTAAAATGTATCTTACCTCTTTTTTTATCCCCTTAAACAAACCGAAATGATTGAAGTTTTTCTATTCGTCTTAGGTCTAATTCCTATTACTTTAGCAGGATTATTCGTAACCGCATATTTACAATACAGACGCGGTGATCAGTTAGATCTTTGATTGAGTAATATTTATTTCTTTTTTATTGACCTCCTTCCCGCAGGAGGTCCAATGAGAGTTGCAATTCCACTTTTTTGTTCAAATATTTTATTGTGATTCGACATTAAATAAACTGTCACGCTCTGTAGGATTTGAACCCACGACATCGGGTTTTGAGACTCGCGTTCTCACCGAATCAACTAAGAGCGCTTTCTTATGCTTATGACAGGATACAATCGTATCAGAAGAAAAATAATTTTTCTACCCCTATGTATCTTGCATACATACATATAGTATAAAAACAAAATTATGTACAATTTGAATCGCTCTCAATTAATCTTTATTCTGTCCATAGAAGAAGTGATAGGTAGGGATGACAGATTTAAACCCGTGACATTTTGTACCCAAAACAAACGCGCTACCAAGTCGCGCTTACATCCCTTTTTTCAAATTGTTGTGCAGTCTCATTCTACAAAATACCGTGTTGTTTTCCATATCTTCGTTTTTTCCTCCATCTATATACAATTTTCTTATCATTTCTTCTCTTTCTTTTGGTTTCATATAAGAAAATCTTATACATATCATAAATATAAGAATTATATACATCTGAAACCTAACGTATAAAAAAGTTTTATCAGTAATGTTCAGGAACAGGGGATTAGATGAAAATCTCATCTATTGATTCATTGTAAATATTTATTTTATTTTAGCATTTAGTTCGGAATTCTGTGTAAAATAAATACAAATGATCTTGAACTACAACATCTGACCATATACACATATGTATTACAATCCATAGGAAAGGAGGATTTTCAATGCGAGATATAAAAACATATCTCTCCGTAGCACCTGTGCTAAGTACTCTATGGTTTGGGTCTTTAGCAGGCCTATTGATAGAGATTAATCGTTTATTCCCGGATGCCTTGTCATTCCCATTTTTTTGATTCTAGTTATTGATATGTGAAGAAATGAATAAAATTAGAGATACAATTCTACATGACTCAAATTTCGAATTTCCTCCCTCCTTTTTCAGTTCTTTCATTTCAGTTCTTTAGCTTTAGAATAGGGAGAAAAAAAAAAGTGTATGGAACCTCAACAAAAATGTGATAGATCGAGGATCGAATTCAATTTGGAAGACCCAAAATTCAAATGTAGATCCAGTCTAGGGAGGGTTCCGCTAAATCATAGCATAGAAAGAAGATACTTAAATTAAATAAAAATAATAATTTAGTGGATTTAGGATAGAAACAATTGATAGTTAGAAAGAAATTGTATTTCTTAATTATTACTTCATAAAATTATTATTTTATTACTCTATATCTATATATCTATAAAATATAAATATAAAAGTAAAAATTTTACTTAATCTTAATTACATTACATTAATATTCATTATTAATTTAATAAATATAAATAAGAATTTCATGATAATTGCAACGAAATTTTTAGAAAATTCTATTTCTAGTTAGTCACTTTTATTTAATTTATTTTTGTTTTCTTCTTCTTCAGTTCAGATCGAAAATATAAGAGTTAAGCTTATACAAAATTTAAAGGGGGTTTATGGCTAAGGGTAAGGATGTAAGAGTTATAGTTATTTTAGAATGTACCAATTGTGCCCGAAATGGTGTCAATAAGAAATCGCCGGGTATTTCTAGATATATTACTCAAAAGAATCGACACAATACGCCTGGTCGATTAGAATTGAGAAAATTTTGTCGCTATTGTCACAAGCATACGATTCATGGGGAAATCAAGAAATAGATTGAACGGAATACATATGTGTTCTTTTCAAGTCAAATCAAAGAAGAAAAAGAGTTTAACATATATTTAATTTTCATTTTGAATATAGAATATGAATAATGTGTATACATTATGCATACAAATCAAAGCCTATTTTGGTAGGATCTGAAGTAAATAAAATAAAGAAATAGAATTTTAGAGATAAGGAATAAACCATGGATAAATCCAAGCAATCTTTTCGTAAATCCAAGCAATCTTTTCGTAAATCCAAACGATCTTTTCATAGGAGTTTGCCCCAAATTAGATCGGGGGATCGAATCGATTATAGAAACATGAGTTTAATTAGTCGATTTATTAGTGAACAAGGGAAAATATTATCTAGACGAGTGAATAGATTGACTTTGAAACAACAACGATTAATTACTATTGCTATAAAACAAGCCCGTATTTTATCTTTGTTACCCTTTCTTAATAATGAGAGACTATTTAAGAATAAGAAATCGGAGTCGACCCCCCGAACTAGAACTACTCATCCTAGAAACAAAAAATAGACATACTCCTCAATTGACTACAAACTCCAATTGTAACTCAAGCTCAGATGTGTTTTTTGTTCGAAAAGGCCTAGAATCTAGAAGAAGAAGAGTGGGCTCCAGTGTTAAAAGAAAAAAAAATTCCCATTTTTTTTTGAAACATGTTCGTTCATTCCTATTACTTATCTTTTTTTTTAAGTGATTTTTATTCTATCTTCCCAGAGAAGTCACTCCGGGGAATTCTGTTTCGTTTCAATCATTCCCTTACTGTACATGACTTTATAATCTACTTTATTTGAATTTGATTTGATGATCTTGTTGGAAATCATGTAAAGACAATTCTTATTTGATATAGCTATTTGTGCAGAGATTTTACGATTAAGAAGCAATTGCTTCTTGTACAGATTATGTACGAATCTACTATAACTATACAATACCAATTTTTCACGAGTTATTGCATTTATCCGAGTGATCCACAAACGACGAAAATCCCTCTTTTGTCTGTCTCTATCTCGATGAGAGGAAGCCAAAGCTCTAATTTTTTGTTGAGTAATCGTTCGAATAAGGCTCGAATAAGCCCCTCTAAAGGTTGATGCAAAAAAATGAATTTTTGTTCGACGTCTACGAGCTATATATCCCTGTCTATGTCACGCCCTGAGAGCATGCCGAGCCGAAAATCAAATGGACAGCACCTCCCCTGTACGTGGCAACATTTCGGGTTAATACAAGGCTCGTAGGCCCACAATGACAACAATATATATGTATGAAAACAAAAACTACACAAGACACAGCGGAAACATACTACAACAATAGGATATCAATCCCACACAT
The DNA here is from genome assembly GCA_025175895.1 of Wurfbainia villosa. Classification (NCBI taxonomy): domain Eukaryota; kingdom Viridiplantae; phylum Streptophyta; class Magnoliopsida; order Zingiberales; family Zingiberaceae; genus Wurfbainia; species Wurfbainia villosa. The sequence goes on along the minus strand of CM045988.1, from coordinate 133,380,459 downwards.
GCATACCGGTATGACTAACACAACACAACAACACATAACCTCGACAAAATCCAAATATACAATATGTACATCAAGAAAACTCCAAATACAATACACGGCGGACGCAAAGCCCAAATACACACGGGAGCCTCGGAGGTGAGATGAGACGATGTCAGCCGGCGGTGCTCCAATGTCATCACGAAGTCTTCTACCTGTTACCTGGGCGACAGAAAACCCAGGGTCCGCGGGGGGTGGTGAGTAAAACTCAGCAGGTAATAGAAAACATGTATATATATGTAATATCACATGTATTTCAATGACATACTCTAGAAGTACAACAGGTATATCAGCATAGTATATAAATACAAGCATATACCGTCTAACTGAATGAACAACATAAAAATGCAGACATACCTGAAGTCTGCCACGCTACTCTGATCCAACCTGAACATATATCCAACATATATATATATAACAGGAAGAGTAGATCAACTCAAAATATACTCTAGCTACAGGTCAAGGTATCTAGTGGTCTGTCCAACACATACCAATATCCGACACAATCGTATAACATATGTAAGAAACATGCATGAATATGATGTCCACCCAAATGCAGCAAGCATAGTACAAACAAATGCAACATCACAATAATCATATATATATAGACTGTATCCATATATATATTAATCTCAACCATCCATATATATATATACATACATATATGTATCTATATATGGTAATATGCAAAGTGCCATCAGATACGGCAATGCGGCATGCATGGTCATGTCGGCTCACCCTAAAGCTACCACGACCCCAGTGTGGCCTCGGTGGCTCGAGCATGACAACTGTCCAAACTCAACACCAACCACTACTCTCGAGTGGCCGAGTGGGCAGTATGATCGAGTAGCATATAAGCGTAAAGAGCAAGCTACACGATGGGGGTCCCTGCTGTTGGTCACTCCGACAGTCACTACCCATGAGTGGTCGAGTACCACACACGCAGGACTACGGCACGTAAATCCAACTACCACCGTCTATAGTGGTAGAGTGAGGCACCTCAATGCTCTGCCCTCACACCGGTTACTCCTCCTATGAGTAACCATGGAGGCAGGATGACTGCAACCCTCTCAACCACAAGGGAGACCTCGTCGCCAGCGTGCATGTAAATGCATGAATGCAATGTCTCACATACAGACATCTTCCATAGACTCTCTATCCTGTAGAGAGTCATACCAATCTACTCGATGCACTCTCTATCCTGTAGAGAGTCGTACTCAACTGATCATAACAAGCTAGGACTACCGGTCCATAGCGATGCCCTAAGTATCATTCCTCTGACCATTTACACAACACATGTTCGGTGGTAACATACAACCTAAGGGTACTAGAACAAACCCTAGGTTAAAGTCATTATCTACCTACGGATGACCTTTTTTCCCAATGTACAATCAGGTTGTCATCCGGACTTTACCATTTGCACTTAACTTAAATAAATTCTAAGTTACTTGCATCACCTATATGTATAACTCCTAATCATGATAAAATAAACATGATATCAGCAATAGAGTTAATAGCCAACGGTAAAGGATCAAGCATACGATAAAAAGAACATGGTCAAGGTAATATGAACACCTAACATGCTCATATCAATGACTAAATCTGAATGAAATACAACTACCCGGACCAGGTAGGAAATTACCCACCTGTTAATTAGCTCCGCTAGCTGTCCATGCGTACAAGCCTCTGTCACTTACCAAAGTCCTGCAAGACCACATGAACTACGATTAAGTTCTAACATGACCAAATCGAATCCCACATCGATCTCTTATTCAACTAATTCAACATTCTCCAATCTTACTCAGATTAAAATCACCGTATCGTTCATAAGTCAACTTTAGCATTAACTATAAAGATAACACATCCTACTTCATAACAAAACCAAATCAACGCTTACCTTACAATTTTTGCAATCCCCATAGCTTTTCTGGAAGAACAATCTGGTGTCAATCACCTATAATCCATTTCCATGATTACACAACCAATCTATACAAGCATCCACACAAATTCATCAACTATTCCAAATCAAAACAGGGACAGGACAAGGATTACCCAACTTAGCCTTGCTTCAATCGCTTCTTGATCCCTGGTTTGCAGTCACAGATCGAGCTCTATCACTGACTTCAAGTCAACAAAGCCCAATACCATGAAGCTTCCACAGCCCATAACTTATCTGGCAGATAAACCTATTGTCAATCTCCCGTAATCACAATTATATCAATTTCCCTACCCTGTGAACACATTAAGTCTATATTTCCAATTGATCCATTGATTAATGCATTCTTAATTCATAGCAACAAAAGGGTGAACGAGATTACCAGACATCAATTAGGGTTGATCCGTGGATCTTATCTCGAACCCTCGCAAACTGCATCGAAGCTTGTTGCGGCGGAGATCGGCAGAACACAGCCAACTTCAACTATTGGAGCTTACCGCAACTAAGATCTTCCACACACAACCAAGGAAATCGTCGGATGTGATGGCACTGATCCAGATCAGAAACACGGCAGAGAAGAAAGGCCGTTGGACGGTGATCGCAGGCTGCTGGTTGAAGGCGGTTGATAGAAATTCGTCGACGTCAGTCGGAGACGGCAGTCCACCGGGCGATGCACGATCCGGAGAACAAGCGGTAGTCGACGATAATCGGCACGACGGCGCTACGGTAGGGTGTGCGACGAACGGCTCGAGGAGGTGGCCATCGATGGGTAATGGCTCGGCGGAGATCGGTGGCTCAGCGGCTAGCGTAGATCGGCGTGAGCGCGGCGATGGCGGGCGCGAGGCATGCGGCATTGAGCTTGAGCTCGGGCGGCGACGGTGGAGAGAAGGTCAACGACGAGTTGTCTCGGTGGTCGCAAGGGGCAGCAACACCGGCGAGATCCAACGCAAATGGAAACTAGGGCACGGGGACGACGACGGGGCACGGCGACGGGGCACGGCGACGGGGCACGGCGATGGGGCACGGCGACGGGGCACGGCGACGGGGCGACAGTGACTATCGTGGTCGGCGCACGAGGGAGAGGCGATGGTGGAGACGCTGTCGCGGTGATGGATCGCACGAGAGATGAAGGATCGAGATCCGGAGGGGAAGAGAAGAAGTCGCGCGATCGGGAAAATGAAAAGAAGAAACGTCGATCGGGGAAAATGGAAAGAAATCGGCGAGAGAAAATTAAACACTTAGCATTTAAACCTCTTAATAGCAGATAGTCTAAACAGTTTTACTAAAGCCTATCCGCTATCCCGTAAAATGTCCATAACACTTCCGTTTAAATCCAGAAAAATTTCTAAAAATTCCTAATAAATTCCACATGATAATTTATCAATTACCAAGAAATATATTTTTTTTGTGGTATTTTACATTCTCCCCCACTTATAAAAATTTGGTCCCCAAATTTCGTACTAAAATGCAAAAATTACTTCAAGCAAATTTCCGAAAGGACCACATACTTTCCTCAAGTGGACAGATGAGACTATCGAGCTCGGATAGTATCTTCCAGCTCTCACATAGCCTCCTCATCGGTATGATGCTATCATCCAACCTTTACGAGCCTGATGATTTTGTTTCACTCTCGCCGCCTCCTGGCGACCCCCACCTCGAATCACCTCGTAAGTCGATTAGACCGAGGTAGAATTCGAACCTCTTTGAGCATGATCAACATCGACATGTATTTCTCGATTGATACATGAAATACGTTGTGAACACCCGCAAGTGTCGGAGGTAAAGCCAATCGATAAGCTACACCTCCATAATCCACGACACAAGATCTGAATAGATCCTCCAACGTCTAAAAGATACACTCAAACTGTTCATCTATCTGCGGATGAAACGTTGCACTAAGCCGAAGCTCTGTGCCCATAGTATGGAGCAGACTCTATCAAAATCGTGAGGTAAATCGTGAATCTCTATCCGATATGGTACTTAAAAGTACCCCACGCAAATATGATAATCTTTCGGTAATACAACTCTACCGAATGATCTAACAAGTACGACCCACGAATATGAAGGAAATGAGCTGATTTGGTCAGTCGATCCACAATCACCCAAATCGCATCACGTCCTTTACGGGTTCTAGGCAATCCCGTAACGCAGTCAATAGTGATATGCTCCCACTTCAATTCCGAAATCGAAATTTTCTAGAGCAATCCAGCGAGTTTCTGATGTTCAGCCTTCACCTACTGGCATACTAAACATCGAGCAGCAAAATTTGCTATAACTCTCTTTATACCATTCCACCAGTATAAACGTTTCCAATCTCAGTACCTCCAAGTACCACCAAGGTATATAGCCCATCTTGAATGATGTGCTTTATGTAGCAACTCTTCCTTGAACACGGCAACTCCGGAAACCCACCATCCTTATCAGAGACGGGAATTATTTTCTCAAAAGAGAAATCCATCAACCATCCAAGGTACACTTCACCACACACTCTGTAAGTGCATGGACGACTATAGCGACGAATCTCACTCGTTGCAATTGTTGCAACTGTTCGCGCTCCAGCAACTCATTGTAGCTACCTAATAGCTTGTTAAATTCAATGAGCACTTCTGCTCCATACATCCACAAATCCAGATAATAACTACTAAAGCCACGTCATGTATATGACAGTCTATTTCGTAGTTTCTTAACTGTCGTAAGTAAAAGATACGTTTCATTCTGTTAAATACTGAAATTTAAAATACCAAAATTTAATGGTCAAATAATTAAGGAAATAATCCTGGAAATTTTTTGGGATTTTTAGGGAATTTTAGGAATTTTTCCGAAATTTTTCTGGATTTAAACGGACTCCGTACGAGATTTTTACGGGGATAAAGTAAACGGGCTTTAGAGGGGTCTATTTAAAGGGGATAAAATACGCACAGTGGAAAACCTAATCTCTATTTTATTTTTCTATTTTCTTTCTTTTCCCACGCTCGGCAGCTCCTTCCTTCTCGCGAAGCCCTCTCCATCACGGCGACGCCGCTTCTCCGCCTCGACGGCCAAGCGCTCTTCTTCGCAGATCCCCTTCTTCGAGCCCGACGCGCCGAGCCCGAGCCGAGCCCTTCTTCCGCGGTCGAAACCGCGCAGCCCCACCTCGCCTCCTCCGCCTAGACGACGGTGCCATCCTCTCGGCTGAGCACCGCCACGACCGCGTATTGCCGCCGAGCCGCCTCGCGACCAGCCGCTGCCCTCTGCGACCAACCGCCGCTTTCCTCTACCACAGATCGCTGACGCCTCTTCCTCGTCGCTGCCGCCCACACCGCAGACGCTGTCCGACTCCCGGCCTGGATCAGCCGCTGCTGCATTTCTCTCGCCATAGAACTGCCGCCGAGCGATCGATTTTTCCTTCGCCATGATTTTTGGTGTGGTCGCCGAGCAAAGGGATGGTGTTTGAGCAGTGGTTTTCCAACAGGGTGCATTTTAGGAGGGGGTTATTCCGAGAGGTTTCAATCGGGCATGATCGCTCCTTTTCTTTGTGCATATGGTGGTTAATTTTGGTTATATGCGTTGGATTCTTGATCTATGGAGTTGACTACGAGTTTGAGTTGGTCGAGTTGGTTTGCTGTGTTTTGTGAATGAGAGGAGAGGACTCGTTAATGTTGGTGAAAAGAACAGGCTGTGCGATTTTGTTTGGATATGATAAACATGATTTTAGGGGTTGTAAAATCATATTTGCTTAATTGGATGAAACGATAGTTATATTAGGTGGGATGTGACCGGGATTTTATTAAGCATTTGGGTTAATTGGTTTATGTCCGAAATCGGCTTAGGATTTGATTTGACGATGGATCATATCTTAGTGCTTAACAATAGTTATGTCATGTATGCGAGTTTTGATCACGGCGTGTCTACTGGCCGTGACGATTTGGTTCTTTTGCGGACATTTTATCAGGCGGGTACTTTGACTTATCTTTTAGATATAGTCAAGTTGATATGTTAGTTAGGATAGCATGCAATACTTTTCATGTTTATATGCCTAGTATGTTTTTGTGCCTACTAGATACATGCATTTGATCAGTATGTTTATATCTTCCTGTTTTACTTGGATCATAGTATTTGGATTATGGATATGTACATATTGATTGTACATATTATTCGGATAGGTATTTTGAGTAGGATTTACATGCTTTAGTATCATGCACCATCTTGCATGATTGCATGCTGGCTGGACGGGGTTCCATTATTGTTGAGCCCGCAGCTATATGGCTCGCACACACACGCCACTCATGGGTTAGTGGTACATCGGAGGGTGTGTGCGCTTGCTCACAGTTCGCCGACCGCTCATGGGTAGCGACGAGGCAGCGTGGTAGCCGGCAGGGATCCCTCCTCTGGTCTATGACACCGGGAGATGAGAGCTTAGCTCCCCCACTATGTTTGGGGCAGGAGGATAGGTGTACTCAAGATCCCGTCCACTCTGGCCACCAGAGTAGTGATGGCGAGTGCACGATTGTCATAGCCCTACCCACTCGGCTTCACCATCGCAGGAGGCGGCCGATCAAGCGTCAGGGGTGACCATGTCATTTGCACGACATGCATTTTGCACGGATTGCATTTGTATTGTGTTTGCTGCATTATTGTATTGATGCCTTGGATGTTGCATATGATTGACATGCATACAAGATTCATATTCTTATATGGTGATGACTTTATCTCTTATAGTAGGGCACATGCTCCTATATCAGGGTAGGAGACTCAGGTGAGTACAGTCCTTTTGCATTTATTTCTTGCTTACCATATATATGAGACTGTACTGGCATGATTAGTATTGTTAGCTATTTCTTACTATTCATATCGACTAGTATCCGCTAAGTTCTTTGAACTTACCCCGTGGTTTTATATCTATTTCAGGATGGAGCTGTCAGGAGAGTCCAGCTGCCAAACCCCCTCGTCGTGGAAGTGTATTTTGTTATTTGTGTTTACGGTTTTGGGTATTTGGATTAGAATATATGTTTAGGACTGGAGTTGGATATTTGTACCTGTGGATGTTTTGGTATGTCCTTAGGGACCTTTGATCGGATTTTTATTTCGATTGATTTGGTTGAGTATTCTCGCCAGATGGCGTAGGGGTAAGTCTAGTTAGAGTAGACTTTTGTTTACCTAGATTTGTTGGCCTGAGGCCTTATTATTATCTGCGTGTGATGTGGTATGATTCCGGTCGTGTTGACCGATGTATAGTGGCCGTGTAGGCCTTGTATAAAATTGGTATTGTCACCCGTACAGGGGAGATGCTGCCGGATTTTCGTCTGGCGGGGACTCCCTCGGGGCGTGACAATTTATTTGGTATCAGAGCGTAGGTTTCCGAGTTCCTTAGGGTCTTTGGGTTTATGGAGTTCGCCAAGTTTGGTAGGTTAACTGGGTATTTTCAGAGTTGTACGGATTTTCGACGATTTTTATGTTTCGGAAATTCGAGGTATTATTGACGAGGTCAATATGGGGGATTTGGCGGCGACAGGACATCTCCAGACAGCTAACAGGTAAATAAATTCTAGAAAATTTCCTAGATTTAGTACATATTTATATTGGTTATGCGGTGATATCATGTTTTATCTAGTATTGTTTTAACCTGATATCTATTGGATTGTTAGATTTTTAGGTTGCTGGTTTATAGATAGCATTTGGTTATAAATTGCTATTACTGCTATACGTAGCTTGTTATCATTGTGATAAAAATGATTAGATATTATTGGTAGATGTTTACCTCTTAGGATTTGACTAGTATTAGGATTATTAGACTAGTTGAATAATATGACTAAGATGGATAAATTCGTAGAAGGCATGAGGACATGATTACATTGCTTACATAGTTTAGGGTATATATAAGCATCTGATGCTTTATTTATATATTGCCTTGACTTTGTTCTGGCATGACCCTTTAGATATACCCTAATTAATTTCGGCTATTGATTGCCATTGGTATGACTATGCTGTCGTTTATTAGACAACATGTTATATGTTTATGGTTATGAGTTTTTGCGGTGGATACCATGATTAAGACTAGTAGAGGTAGAATAACTTTGATGAGGTTATTCTGTAGGAGCGGATTTCAAGAATGAAATAATATTAGTAGAACCCTAGGTGTGGAAACCCTAGGTGTAATAACCCGGATGTGCATATTGGTATAGGTTTATGCATTTACTATTTCAGTGATATGGTGATCGGACTAGTAGAGTTTGTATGGTTAGGATGCAATTAATCCTTACTATATCTCCCATTCTTGGTTGAGAGAGAGAGTCTGCAGTAGAGTCTCTCTATAGGTAGGTGCTTTGTATACATGTGGTCTCTCATGCATGGTTGAGATGACCTCCTGCAAGATATATTCTTGCGTTATTCGTTCGGAGTTGGTGATAATCGGATTCGTATGATGTCTGTAGCAAGATAGCTACTTTACAGGTTAAGTAACCACGAGATCTGTTCGTGGTAGCATGTTGTAGCATGCATGATTGAGCTGGTAGGACGATATAATTTGGGATTAACCCTCTTGAAGGGCTTGATAGTAGACTTGTGGTCCTTATTGGCCTTGATAGGCATTTTCTGTTAGTTGGGGCGAACCCTATGATTAATCGTCTCGACGTGATTATTAGTGGATTTATGATTTTGATCGACCTTGATAACCGATCATGTTAGAAGGGTTGGAACGCTAGACTTAACCATCTCGACTTATTTATTTATTAGTTGATGATCTTTACCGACTTTGGTAAACCTCAATGGGTTTAATTGTAGATCGATGATCTTTGTCGACGTTGAAAGTCGATTTATGCGGGATGTATTGGATAACCCTAGGCTTAACAACCTAGGATAATCGACTGCTCACTTGACCTATTGGTGGTAGTACGCTAGTGCGTGCAGTCAATAATTAGATATTTATATACAGCCTGTCTATCCACGAGTCTCATTCGTGGTAGCATATAGTTGCGCGTAGACCGTGCTATTGATTGTCGGCCCATGGGTTACGTTCGCGGTAGCTCATAGATAGTTTCCTTTTTGTGCGAGAGCCACGAGACTTTATCGTGGTATCCGGATGTGCACTGCTTGTTGCAGTGGTTGTGTATGTTGCGGGTATATTTGTTATACCGACCGTGATGGTAGTAGCATCGATATTGGTACTCTGAGGGTTGGGTTACTTTAGTTTGTTCCCTGTGACTTCCATTGTGTGCATTATGATTATGCACTATTGTCTATACATTCACAGAGTGGTTGTACTCACCCCCTCCTCACTTATCCTCTAGGTTAACTGATGGAGGACGGTCTGTTGACCTACCTTGTGTCGCCAGAGAGTTCCTTGTCGCTTGTCTCCCTTGCATCGCCGGGATGCCGCTTGTTTACTTGATTGGTGTTGCATTTTGTTATGCACTTTGGATTTTGTCGCAATTGGATATGGAGTCGTAAAACTATTTTACTTTGATTGATATATGTTTAGTCGTGCATGCATGCAGTTATTAAAATATTGGTATTTCTATATATTTCGAGGTTTTTACCAGATTTGGTCCATGGATTTCGGAATATTGTCACTAAGGGGCTCTTTTGTCATTTGGATGACGACTATGCCCCCAGGACGTGACAATTTTATTGGTTTACGGTTTTGGGTTGTGGGTTTTGTGTTTCGAGGATTTGATTTCCCTTGGATTTTTGGGAGTTCTTGGGTTTTGGGACCGAGTGAAGGATATCTCTGAGCTATAGGAAAAATATTGTCTTTAGTGGTTACTGTACTTTAATGGTTAGGAAAAGTATTGACTTAGTGAAATTGCCCCTACTCATGGTCGTGGACGAGTTCGATGACGTACTGATCTTGAGTAATCTAATGATGATTTCAGAGGTACGTATTCTTTAGAGGTGTCGACTGATGTCGAATTAGGAAGCTAGGGATTTGGCCTGCTAGTCACCCATTTGAAGGTCAAGGAGTAAACCCTCGTAAAATATCACCCTACTATTAGTGATTTGGTTATGGATAAGGCGTGTATGCGCATAATCGTTAAGACGATGAAAGATCGCTTTACCTTATTATAGGAGGTATTGAGCGGACATTTATCTGTCCTGCAATTTTCTTCCAAAAGATCCTAACTCTTTGTTAAAAGAGAGATGAACCTTTGAGGTTATGCATCGATTATCGATGATAGAATGTGGTAGCTGTAGAAGGAAATGAATATCCTTCATTGTGGATATATATGATCTATTTAGATCAGCTATAGGATACCTATATATACTCTAGGATTGATTGGTGATTGGTGTGATGATATTGTAGGGACATGGTGTCCTACAATTATCATTGTCGTTGTGATGATTTTTATATCATCAGCTTAGAGTAAAGAGAATACATGTGTGTAGCGATGACAATTTCATACTTGGTATGAATTGTTTGAGCTTTTGATTATCTTATTAGACTTATTGACGACTTAGTCGTCCAGGGATTTGGGAAATCGTGTATTCTGGACACGATTGGATCATTTGTGATGGTGGTAGTTGGAGTTGAGCATTCGGCCACCGTAGATGATGATTTTTTTTTGGTATTGATTTGATTATTACCATAGATATGGATAGGATGTTCTAGTGGTACTATACCGCTGACTGGTGATGGGATTTATTTGGTCTAAAGCTTGTGAAATTAGTTTCACAGCTCAGACAATGATTGACTTTTACACCCGTGTTGTTTGATCATTCTCGGGTGGAAGGAAGGGTATTGTATGCGGATGCAATGTTTCAGAGAATGGAGTGTTTCTGATTTAGTTGATCGAGACGTATCCCGTGTTTACGTCAAATGAGGAACTACGAGATGGGTTGTCATATATTTATGACGTGGACTTCGCAGTTATTATATTGTTTAGAAGAGGTGAGGAGCAGAAATGCTCATGGAGTTTTGGCTAGCTACTGGGTAGCTACTATAGAGTAGCTGGAACACGAATGGTTGTAACAAGGAAGTTTGGTCGCGATAGCCTTCCACGCACTTGTAGAGTGTGTGGTGGAGTGGATTTTGTACGGTAGATGGACGTCTCTTGCGAAAAGATAATTCCCCGTCTCTGACTTCGAGGAGGATAATGGTTTCCGGAGTTGCTTTAGTTTAAGGAGTAGATGCTTCAGGAAATTCCGATTCCGGAATGGAAGTGAAAGCATATTATTATAGATTTTTGTAGTGGGTTGCCTAGGACACATCAAGGCCATGACGCAATTTGGGTAGTCGTTGACCGACTAACCAAATCCGCGCACTTCTTAGTGATTTGGAAGACAAACTCTTTGGATCGTTTGATAGAGTTATATATTGTCGGGATATCATCAGATTGCATGGTGTTCTTTGAGCATTATATCAGATAGAGATCCCTGGTTCACGTCTCGGTTTTGGCTGAGTCTGCAGCAGACCTTAGGCACACAGTTCGTTTTAGTACTGCATTCCATCCGCAGATAGATGGACAATCTGAGCGGACCATTTAGATACTAGAGGATTTGCTGGGGTCCTGTGTTATAGATTTCGGGGGCAACTGGGAGGACCGGTTGCTCGGACCCATAGAGCTCAGTAGGAGACAGGGTTGGTCCGTACTATCAGACGTAGGATGGCAGAGGCGCAGGATCGCCAGAAGAGTTATGCAGATCGTAGACAGAGACCTTTGGAGTTCTCTGTTGGTGATCATGTATTCCTGCGAGTCTCACCCACGAAAGGGGTGAAGAGATTTGACCTTCGTAGTAAGCTAGCTCCTAGATACATTGGTTTGAGGTTTTGGAGAGCATCGGAGCAGTCGCTTACCGTCTAGGGCTACCACCGTTTTTGGCTGGCATCCAGGATGTGTTTCAAGTGTTCATGCTGAGGAAGTATGTGTCAGATTTTACACATATTCTATCAGATATGTCAGGTTACATTCAACCTGATGTTACTTATGCAGAGGTTCCGATACGGATTCTGGATCACAAGGAACGCATAGCCATAAATAAGATTTTGTGACTTGTCAAGGTCGGGTGGAGTCACCACACCGACGAGGAGGCTACTTGGGAGCTCGAGGAAAAGATCCGAGCTCAATACTCTCACTTGTTTACTTAAGGTACGTGAGGTATATTTTCAGTACTTGTGGTTTTCCCCAAGTACTTGAGTTGAGCAGTGTGACATTGCTTGTTAGTACTTGAGTAGGAAATTTGGGGACCAAATTTTTATTAGTGGGGGAGAATGTTAAATACTGAAATTTAAAATACCAAAATTTAATGGTCAAATAATTAAGGAAATAATCCTGGAAATTTTTTGGGATTTTTAGGGAATTTTAGGAATTTTTCCGGAATTTTTCTGGATTTAAACGGACTCCGTACGAGATTTTTACGGGGATAAAGTAAACGGGCTTTAGAGGGGTCTATTTAAAGGGGATAAAATACGCACAGTGGAAAACCTAATCTCTATTTTATTTTTCTATTTTCTTTCTTTTCCCGCCGACACGACTTCTAGCTTCCTTCTGAGCCCTTCCATCACGGCGACCGCTCCGCCTCACACGGCTCTTCTTCCGCAAGATCCCCTTCTTCTTCGAGCCCGACGCCGAGCCCGAGCCGAGCCCTTCTTCCTCGCCAACCGGGCCAGCCCACCTCGCCGCCTTCGCCTAGACGACGGTTATCCTCCTCGCCAGCACCGCCGGCCGATCGCGTTGCTGCTGCCGAGCCGCTCGCTGACGACTGTCGCGCCTTCGCGAATTAAACGCTGCTTGCCTTCTACCACAGATCGCTGACGCCTCGCGGCTGGCCCAACGCCGCGTCGACTCCTCTGCACGGAGCTGCTCGCCGATTTCCTCGGATTTTTCCCTTCGCCGTGATTTTGATGGTGTTTGAATCTATGGAGTTGACTACGAGTTTGAGTTGGTTTGGTCATTTAAGTTGCTGTGAATGAGAGGAGAGGACTCGTTTAATGCTTTTGGTGAATAGAACAGCGATTTTGTTTGGATATGATAAACATGATTTTAGGGTTGTAAAATCATATTTGCTTAATTGGATGAAACGATAGTTATATTAGGTGGGATGTGACCGATTTTATTAAGCATTTGGGTTAATTGGTTTATGTCCAAATCGGCTTAGGATTTGATTTGTGACGATGGATCGTATCTTTATGCTTAACAATAGTTATGTTGTATGCAGTTTGATCCGAGGCGAGGTCCACGTGAGATTTTGGTTCTTTTCATGACATTTTATCAGCGTACTTTGACTTATCTTTTAGATATAGTCAAGTTGATCTGTTAGTTAGGATAGCATGCAATACTTTTCATGTTTATATGCCTAGTATGTTTTTGTGCCTACTAGATACATGCATGTGATCAGTCTGTTTATATCTTCTGTTTACTTGGATCATAGTATTTGGATTATGGATATGTACATATTGATTGTACATATTATTCGGATAGGTATTTTGAGTAGGATTTACATGCTTTAGTATCATGCACCATCTTGCATGATTGCATCGGGTGATCGGTTCCATTATTGTTGAGCCCGCAATTACATGGCTCCGCACACCGCCACTCATGGGTTAGTGGTACATCGGGAGGTGTGTGCTTGCTCTGTCGAGCTCACCGCCATGGGTAGCGACGAGGCGTGGTAGAAGGCGTGGATCCCTCCTCCTGCCCATGACACCGGAGATGAGAGCTTAGCTCCCACTATGTTTGGGGAAGGAGGATAGGTGTACTCCGACATCCCGGCCCACTGGCCTCAGAGTAGTGATGGCAGAGTGCACAGTTGTCATAGCCCTACCCACTCGGCTTCACCATCGCGTGTGAGGCGGCTGACTGGCGTCAGGGGTGACCATGTCATTTGCACGACATGCATTTTGCACGGATTGCATTTGTATTGTGTTTGCTGCAGTATTGTATTGATGCCTTGGATGTTGCATATGATTGACATGCATCTGAGATTCATATTCTTATATGGTGATGACTTTATCTCTTATAGTAGGGCACATGCTCCTATATCAGGGTAGGAGACTCAGGTGAGTACAGTCCTTTTGCATTTATTTCTTGCTTACCATATATATGAGACTGTACTGGCATGATTAGTATTGTTAGCTATTTCTTACTATTCATATCGACTAGTATCCGCTAAGTTCTTTGAACTTACCCCGTGGTTTTATATCTATTTCGTGGATGGAGTCCAGAGAGTCCACCGCCAAACCCCTCGTGAAGTGTAATTTGTTATTTGTGTTTACGGTTTTGGGTATTTGGATTAGAATATATGTTTAGGACTGGAGTTGGATATTTGTACCTGTGGATGTTTTGGTATGTCCTTAGGGACCTTTGATCGGATTTTTATTTCGATTGGATTTCGGTTGAGTATTCCTGCCCAGATGGCAGAAGGGGTAAGTCTAGTTAGAGTAGACTTTTGTTTACCTAGATTTGTTGGCCTGAGGCCTTATTATTATCTGCGTGTGATGTGGTATGATTCCGGTCGTGTTGACCGATGTATAGTGGCCGTGTAGGCCTTGTATAAAATTGGTATTGTCACCGCAGGGAGATGTCGCCGATTTTGCTCGGGGACTCCTCGGGCGTGACACATTCAATCGCATCGACTGATCTCAAACGACGATCCGTACAACCTCCTTTTTATCCACTTCGGAAGGATTAACTAATACTTGCGTAAAAGTTAACCGTCATCTAGGTCTCGTAACTGGTTTCACCATCTTCCGACTAAATAATTTCCAACATTACCTTTGTCAAACAAGTTCGTGGTATACTAATGCTTAAAAGCATCCCATCCACATTCGTAGGAATAACAAAATCAATACAAGGAAACAACAACTACGGTGGTCGATTGCGCAACTCCAACTATCACCATCAATAGTGGTCAAGTTACGCAACTCCAACGACCACAACCTGATCAAATCGTGTCCAGAGTACACGATCCTCAAATCCAGGGATGACTAAATCGTTAATTAGTCTAACTTAATCAAAATTCATACCAAGTATGAAATTGTCATCTCCACACACCTGTATCTCCTTTACTCTAAGCTGACGATATAATAATCATCACATCGACAATGATAATCGTATGACATCATGTCACTACAATATCAGTACTCCAGTCGTAAACCAACCTTAGAGTATACACAGGTGTCTTTGGCTGATCTAAATAGATCATCTATCCACAACAAGGATATTTACTTTCAACAACTATCGCATTCCATCATCGATAATCGATGCATAATTTCAAAGGTTCATTTCTCTTTCAATAAAGAGTTCCGGATCTTCTCAAGGAGGAATACTGGGATAGATAAATATCCTCTTTCAATCTCTCCTATAGTCGCAATTTACGTGCTTCTAGTTTCTATAGTGTTTAAAAATACTGATACCAACAAAACTATCACCCGATCTGTGATCTTCGATATCAGAACTATTTCCGCAATTATTTCGATCGTCTACTCCACTTGTCTATGCAACGACAAGCCTAGAAGTTCATCCAAAATTACATCTGAATGCTCTCGGAATATACGCACATCCGAGAAGCATATCATACCATACTTCCAACAATTTGACCATCCGTAAGGATATGTCTACAGCAAAAGTATGTCTATCAAAGTCTAAGGGTATCCCTTGACTTCTTAATTATTGATCCACATCTCACCAGACGGTAGAGATACCACCGACCCACAAGTCGATGTATAGGACCTTTCTAATCCAACTAAGAATGTTCTAGACAAAGATACCCGTAAACTACAAGTATCTCTCAATATATTGACATTGAGGGTAAACTAGAGTCATACCCTGAACGATGAAATATCTGTCGATCCGATCCCAAAGGCTCCATGCAGGTCTCGGCCTTTCTCCGAGGAGAATAAGATCAGATCCAACTGTCCACGACAAAACAGTCGCATTTGTGCGTCGAATGATCCAAGGATTTTTCCTAGATCATCTGATCCTATCACTTAAATCTATGAGCTACAACTGTAGAATACTAAATAAATACGACCATCGTCGTATACTCTCTCCTCTGTACTAAGCAAATCACATCTGGAGGTAACTGTTGTTGTCTGCTGAATCTTCTAAGATGTCTTCTGCTGATGCTGCTTTTGTGCTGATCTCTGCTGAAGGGGAGTATCACGGAACTTCAACCACGCCTGAGGTAGTAGGTCACGTTTAAATAACCCAATCTTCTCGATCTCACGAGACGGTATCGTATCATCTTCCTAATATCCGGATAGTCTTCAACCGAAGTCTTCAAAGAACACCTCCTCCACATCGCATCGTTGCTCACAATAGCAATGATGAACTGATCCAATGGATTATCCGACTTCGTGTCTTCGATCCGATCGCACGCACAATCCCTTCTGAGTCTTTGTTCGATTTTCCGATATCCACAAGAACATTCTCCGATCCGCGATCATTGGTCTTCTATAATCGAAAAGTAGCTCAAGGCCCGTGACTCGATATTGCTCCTTTTATCCTACAACTGAGACTTCGACTCTTATTAAGTTAACTCGCAATATCTGCTTACCGGTCTCCAACTCTTAAACTCTTGTACGGAGTCATTTTTAAACTCCTATCTCAATCCAACGTCTTCCGGCAGGATCTGGTAGAAGATCCCGGCATCCTAATCCAACTATAAGCCAATAACTCTGGGTGGCTTAAATCATCCATTCATCTTCTTGAGCTATTAGGTGGTCGTAACCTCCGCAAGTCTCACGACTCTGCACAGTACACTATTACTGACCAATCACCCTTTCTTGAAGCTCAAGAATTCCTTACAATGCGTCACTAAAAGTGACACGGGGAAATATTCTCTTTCAATATCACTAAACCATGATCAAGTGATATATTATTTCTCGAAGATTGTTTCCTGCATTTATCACCAAATACCGGCTTGATCACGATAATGGTATGCAAACAACTCTTCTTTATCGATATAACATGAGTTAAGTACTTAAAAGTACTCTCAAAGTTACACAACTCAGTACGAACAGCTCAGGGATAAAATCCCTATGAAATTCCATAACCTAGCCTTCCGCTATCTGCATCAACAATAGTCTACAAGTCTGTTCATTACCCATAGGTAATGATCCGACTAGCACAGTTAGTGGAAATCTTTAAGACTGTAGTCTCTGATTTCCATAATAAATGTGACGACTTGGCCCCTGTTTTCCGACTCGGTATCAGTCGGCTCTCAGAGGTAAATCACCTCCTCGACACAGGTTCAAGACTCACAGACTCAACAGGTCGATTCCGTGGTCAACCCATATCACGGTTACGAACAATAACCAACAAACCATAGGTTATTCCCTGGTATAAGCATCTAAATGCATAGCCAACATAACCGAGAGTATAAACCCTAAAGGTCACTCCGATTGGTCGCCTCGGTGGACGACCCCTACTTCAAGTCTACACAGGTGTCATAACTCTATTGTATACACCTACTGATCAAGTTTAGATAAATATCTACTAAACCAGAAGTTATCAGGAATTCTTACCTCGTGCTGCTTGGAGCTCAGGCCGCTGTCCATCTCATCTCAGAAAACCAAAACCGAATAAATCGACTCCCGAGAATCCAAGACTCGACACAAAACAACATTGTATGGCATCGCAGAACCTTGGGCTCTGATACCACTAAAGTTGTCACGCCCCGAGAACATGCCGAGCCGAAAATCAAACGGACAGCACCTCCCCTGTACGTGGCAACATTTCGGGTTAATACAAGGCCCGTAGGCCCACAATGACAACAATATATATGTATGAAAACAAAAACTACACAAGACACAGCGGAAACATACTACAACAATAGGATATCAATCCCACACATGCATACCGGTATGACTAACACAACACAACAACACATAACCTCGACAAAATCCAAATATACAATATGTACATCAAGAAAACTCCAAATACAATACACGGCGGACGCAAAGCCCAAATACACACGGGAGCCTCGGAGGTGAGATGAGACGATGTCAGCCGGCGGTGCTCCAATGTCATCACGGTCTTCTCACCCTACGGCGACATGTAAAACCTGTGGTCCGTGGGGTGGTGAGTAAACCTCAGCAGGTAATAGAAAACATGTATATATATGTAATATCACATGTATTTCAACGACATACTCTAGAAGTACAACAGGTATATCAGCATAGTATATAAATACAAGCATATACCGTCTAACTGAATGAACAACATAAAAATGCAGACATACCTGAAGTCTGCCACGCTACTCTGATCCAACCTGAACATATATCCAACATATATATATATAACAGGAAGAGTAGATCAACTCAAAATATACTCTAGCTACAGGTCAAGGTATCTAGTGGTCTGTCCAACACATACCAATATCCGACACAACTGTATAACATATGCAAGAAACATGCATGAATATGATGTCCACCCAAATGCAGCAAGCATAGTACAAACAAATGCAACATCACAATAATCATATATATATAGACTGTATCCATATATATATTAATCTCAACCATCCATATATATATATACATACATATATGTATCTATATATGGTAATATGCAAAGTGCCATCAGATACATGCGGCATGCATGGTCATGTGTCGGCTCACCCTAAAGCTACCACGACCCCCAGTGGCCTCTGGCTCGAGCATGACAACTGTCCAAACTCAACACCAACCACTACTCTCGAGTGGCCGAGTGGGCAGTATGATCGAGTAGCATATAAGCGTAAAGAGCAAGCTACACGATGGGGGTCCTTGCTGTTGGTCACTCCGACAGTCACTACCCATGAGTGGTCGAGTACCACACACGCAGGACTACGGCACGCAAATCCAACTACCACCGTCTATAGTGGTAGAGTGCGGCACCTCAATGCTCGCCACACCTACTCCTCCTATGAGTAAACCGCGAGGATGATGACCGCGACCCTCTCAACCACAAGGGAGACCTCGTCGCCAGCGTGCATGTAAATGCATGAATGCAATGTCTCACATACAGACATCCTCCATAGACTCTCTATCCTGTAGAGAGTCATACCAATCTACTCGACGCACTTTCTATCCTGTAGAGAGTCGTACTCAACTGATCATAACAAGCTAGGACTACCGGTCCATAGCGATACCCTAAGTATCATTCCTCTGACCATTTACACAACACATGTTCGGTGGTAACATACAACCTAAGGGTACTAGAACTAACCCTAGGTTAAAGTCATTATCTACCTACGGATGACCTTTTTGCCCAATGTACAATCAGGTTGTCATCCGGACTTTACCATTTGCACTTAACTTAAATAAATTCTAAGTTACTTGCATCACCTATATGTATAACTCCTAATCATGATAAAATAAACATGATATCAGCAATAGAGTTAATAGCCAACGGTAAAGGATCAAGCATATGATAAAAAGAACATGGTCAAGGTAATATGAACACCTAACATGCTCATATCAATGACTAAATCTGAATGAAATACAACTACCCGGACCAGGTAGGAAATTACCCACCTGTTAATTAGCTCCGCTAGCTGTCCATGCGTACAAGCCTCTGTCACTTACCAAAGTCCTGCAAGACCACATGAACTACGATTAAGTTCTAACATGACCAAATCGAATCCCACATCGATCTCTTATTCAACTAATTCAACATTCTCCAATCTTACTCAGATTAAAATCACCGTATCGTTCATAAGTCAACTTTAGCATTAACTATAAAGATAACACATCCTACTTCATAACAAAACCAAATCAACGCTTACCTTACAATTTTTGCAATCCCCATAGCTTTTCTGGAAGAACAATCTGGTGTCAATCACCTATAATCCATTTCCATGATTACACAACCAATCTATACAAGCATCCACACAAATTCATCAACTATTCCAAATCAAAACAGGGACAGGACAAGGATTACCCAACTTAGCCTTGCTTCAATCGCTTCTTGATCCCTGGTTTGCAGTCACAGATCGAGCTCTATCACTGACTTCAAGTCAACAAAGCCCAATACCATGAAGCTTCTGTAGGGAATTCTCGTATGCCAAATGGCATATGCGCAACGGAAAATAGGATCCCTTCCAAGTGATCCATGCGAAAGCAAACTCGTACAAAATAAATTTCTCTAAACCAAACCTATCTTATAGGAGAGGATTACCTTTGTTGCGTGCCCTTGTTAATCCCGCTTATCCCTTTAGTTTGTTGGATCTTTAGCACGTTCAAGTGTCCGTGCCTCTATACGTATCCACACGAGCACGCTCTTGTCTCACAAAAGAAAACTAGAGGAGCTCTCCTTTACTTCTTGCTAGAGAAGTCCCTAAAGGAGAGGAAGCTAGGGAAAAGAGAAGGGAAGAAGAAGACTACTCTTCTTGCTACTCACAAAAAGCCACACAACAATAAGCTCTCAAGCTCTCTCCAAGCCTTAAGCTCCCAACAACCACACTCCACAACCACAACAACAATTGCTATGGAATGGCCGGCCACTTCATGGTCTTTTATAGGGTTGGAAAAACCCTTTCACCTCCTACCATTCAATGCAATCCATTGCATTGGGACATTTGTTTGGCCGGCCACTTAAGGAGACAAAACCATTTTGTTTCCTTCCACCTTAACTAGCTTAGGTGGATGCTTAGGTGGCATGCTTATGTGGCATGCTTATGTGGCATTCTTGTGTGGCATTCATGCATGTTGAATTAATCTTATTAATTCAATTAAGCTTATGTTATCATATTGAATTAATCTTATTAATTCAATTAAGCTTATGTTATCATATTGAATTAATCTTATTAAATCAATAAGGTAACATATTGAATTAATCTCATTAAATCAATTAGCTAAAATTCTCATTAAGCTTAAAGTCCAAAAACCATTTTGTACTTAAGCTTATTCCCATATTATTCTAGTCAAACTAGAATACTCTAATTCCTCTAATTATCATGCTCTTTGTGTGTGACCCTATAGGCTCTCATAACGTTGGCGAAGGGACCTAAACTCTTTTAGATACACAAGCAATGAGCGGCATCTAGCAATACATCATTGCTACCCAAGTTACGAGATAAGTCAAGATCCGACTAACCTTCCACTACTATAATATATGACCGTGTCCTTCTATCTTGAAATCGATTGATCAATGAGGCATAGATCAATCTATGTGTTTTTGATCCCCGAGTAAACTAACTCAAACAAATGAGCTCAATATCTCATATTGACTCATTCGAGCATGGCCATGCGCTTTAGTAGTTCTACTCAATCAAGGGCCCACCAAATCACTCCATATGGAAGGGATAGATCCCATCTACATCACTCACATCCCTCCGCATAATTTGTTACATACCCAGTAATCGCCTTTATGGTCCACCCTGTTACGGGTGACGTTTGACGATACCAAAGTACATAACTCCTTATGTAGGGAACCGTAGTGACTTCAGGTCTAAGGACTATTCATACCAATAGTCACATGAGAAAGTTTATGACACTCATATAACGATCCATGAAACTTTCTCATGGCGGGTCAGTTCAGTATATATTCTCCAATATATACCCATGTGTCAACTTGATATCATATATCCATGACTTGTGAGATCAAGTCATCAATTGACCTACATGCTAGTCTTTATGTATTAATATTGCCCTTGCATATTAATACTCGACTAGGAACATTTAGGAAAGTGTTCTCTACAGCCTCTCATAATCAATTCTGCCAATTGATGTGCTGTAGATAAGAACCTACTTTTCTAGGGCATTATTATATTTAAATTAGCTGGCACAAGCAAGATGTAAATATAATAACCAATCTTTTGCCTTTATAGAATATGATACAAAATGTTCCCTATTCAACCATCACATGATTGGTTCTAGGGCTTTAACTAACAGCTTCCACAGCCCATAACTTATCTGGCAGATAAACCTATTGTCAATCTCCCGTAATCACAATTATATCAATTTCCCTACCCTGTGAACACATTAAGTCTATATTTCCAATTGATCCATTGATTAATGCATTCTTAATTCATAGCAACAAAAGGGTGAACGAGATTACTAGACATCAATTAGGGTTGATCCGTGGATCTTATCTCGAACCCTCACAAACTGCATCGAAGCTTGTTGCGGCGGAGATCGGCAGAACACAGCCAACTTCAACTATTGGAGCTTACCGCAACTAAGATCTTCCACACACAACCAAGGAAATCGCTTCGGATGTGATGGCACCGATCCGCATCGTAAACACGGCAGAGAAGAAAGGCCGTTGGGCGGTGATCGCAGTCGTCGTTGAAGGCGGTTGATAGAAATTGCCGATGCGACGGAGGCAGCGATCCACCGGCGATGCACGATCCGGAGAACAAGCGGTGGTCGACGATGATCGGCACGACGGCACTGGTAGGGTGTGCGACGACGGCTCGAGGAGGTGGCCATCGATGGCGGCAATGGCTCGGCGAGATCGACCGCTAAAGCTAGAGGCGATCAGCGAGCGGCGATGGGGCACAGGGCGTGGCAATGGCGGCAGATTGAGCTTGGGCTCGGGCGGCGACGGTGGAGAGAAGGTCGACGACGAGTTGTCTCGTTGGTCGCAAGGGGCAGCAACACCGGCGAGATCCAGCGCAGATGGAAACTAGGGCACGGGGACGGCGATGGGGCGCGGCGACGGGGCACGGCGATGGGGCACGGCGACGGGGCAACAGTGACCGTCGTGGTCGGCGCGCGAGGGAGAGGCGATGGTGGAGACGCTGTCGCGGTGATGGATCGCACGAGAGATGAAGGATCGAGATCCGGAGGGGAAGAGAAGAAGTCGCGCAATCGGGAAAATGAAAAGAAGAAACGTCGATCGGGGGAAATGGAAAGAAATCGGCGAGAGAAAATTAAACACTTAGCATTTAAACCTCTTAATAGCAGATAGTCTAAACAGGCTTTACTAAATCCTATCTGCTTTATCCCCGTAAAATGTCCATAACACTTCCGTTTAAATCCAGAAAAATTTCTAAAAATTCCTAATAAATTCCACATGATAATTTATCAATTACCAAGAAATATATATATATATATTTTTTGTGGTATTTTACAGTCTAACTCTGGTCATTGAATCAAATTAAACCTTAATGAATAACTAATTGATTTCTATTCTTTCAGCCATCCTTTTACCCCCCCCCCCCCCCGGTTGATGAATAACAAAACGGATTATTCCGATATATAAAATATGAATTCGAATGGCTTTTGCTACTATAACCTTCCTTACCACCATTTTTGATTCATTTCAGGCATTTCACCTGAAAATAAAAAATTCTAATGATACTAAAGTGGGTTCCTTCGTTTCTATGGTTATTTCTTAAACGGCGAGGTCCTCTCTATACACCGGAGCCTCCTCTTTCATTTAATCAAATGGTATTGTGAACTTGTATAGTTCACACTCTTTGGCTCTACCCATCAATTATCAATTATAGAGTAATAGCTCTTTTCACAATAAGAGCTATCTATACAGTAACGACATGTAATTAGGAAAGTTGGCTAGGTAGCTGACCCTCTTAGTCCGTTCTTTTAACAATGGGAGCATAATCTTTTTGCTTCTTATGATACTATTTCCTCCGCTTAATGGATAACTATTTGCTACCAATGGGGAATTGCTTTTCATCTCAAATTTAGGTGATTGGATTTACACCAATGGAAACCATAAATTCCATACACAATACACAATATAGATATATGAAAAATCCTTTCCATTTACCCTATTCATTGGTGCTGGTGTTGTTCAGTAATACTGGAAAAAATTTCTCATTTGTATTTGTTCGAACTCATGATCTGAATGAGTCGCACATACACCCTAGTACATGTTCCTCGATGCTGAGGACATTCTCTAAGAGCGGGAGATTTCGTAACATTTCTTATTGGATGTCTTGCATTTCTAATAAGTTGTTTAATAGTTGGCATGTTGTATATATATATATATATACGTTGTATATATAATTAGAAATTAGAATGGAATGGGTTGGTTTAGATCGATCTTAACCTGAAAATGAATCTGATAATTAATGATTATCAATTTTTTCTATTCAATATAGAATCACAGAAAATAAAATTACAGTTTGAAATAGATTTACAATAAAAAATCCTCGAAATCCTCAGGATCCGCCTGTCACGCCCCGAGAGCATGCCGAGCCGAAAATCAAACGGACAGCATCTCCCCTGTACGTGGCAACATTTCGGGTTAATACAAGGCTCGTAGGCCCACAACAACAACAATATATATATAACAAATAATAGTAGCGGAAATAAAGAGCGCATACCCACAACATACATAACAAAAATATAATATACAGGTGTACTCCACCTGACAAGACCACAGCACTAAACCGTACAAAAACATCAACACCAAAATAACGTCCACAACATAAAGACGAAGTCCAAATATAAACTAAGGTCCATGACATAGGACCAAAATCCAAAACACAATAAACAAGTCCAAGCCATAAGAAAACGAACTCCTCGGGAGACTCGGAAAACGGAGATGGGATGGATCGGTCGGCGCAGCTCCAAGTCGTCACGAAGTCGTCTACCTATTACCTGGGCGACAGAAAAAACCCAGGGTCGGAGGTGGTGAGTAAAACTCAGAGTAATCGTGAGAAAACATGTAAATATATGTATCAATATTACATGTCATTTCAGATTTAATCTACTCGTACAACAAGTATACATCAAAGATAACTATAGATATGCATGTATATACTAAATAAATCGAACATCAACGATCTTTGACATACTGGCAATACTACTCTATCTGATCCAACCTGGGCATATAATCACATCATAGGGTATAACAGTAAAGTACTAACACAATATCCTAACCTGAGTCAAGGGTATCACTATGGATATCCGATAGGTATACAAATATCAACCTACCTACCATACAGGAATATGCAATAGCATGTATGAATATGTACAAACAAATGCAACAGGCATAGTACATACAAATGCATCATCAAAGTGAGTATACATATAGACTAATCACCATCATCCATATATATATATATATACAAGCAGGTGTGTATATATATATAACCATATGCAAAACATCAGATGATACTAATGCAAAGATCATGCCTGCTCACCCCTACTCGCTACCACGACCCCAATGTGGCCTAGGTGGCACAACATGATAACTATCCCGACTCCAGCCGCCACCACTCTCGAGTGACCAAGTTGGGTAGTATGATCAAGTAGCATATGAGCGTAAAGAGCTCGCTATGCAATGGGGGTCCCTGCTGCTGGCCACTCCGACTGACACTGCCAATGAGGGGTCGAGTGCCACGCACCCAGGACAACTGCACGCAACTCCAACAACCATTGTCAATAATGGTAGAGTGCGGCCTGGCAAATGCTATGCCCTACACTTTGATCTCCTCCGAAGTAACTCGAGGCAGGATGACTGACGACTCTCTCTCAACCCCAAGGGGAGACGATGTCGTCAGTATACATGCAATGACATGAGGGTACTGTCTCACATACAGAACATCTACCCTAGACTCTCTGTTCAACAAAGAGTCACACCCAAATTGATCAGTACACTCTCTACCCTGTAGAGAGTCACTCATCTAATCATGACAAGCTAGGACCATCGGTCCGTAGCGACACACTGTCCACGACTCACATGACCATTCACACAACCCGTGGTTGGTTAATAAATGTAAAACATACAGGTATGGAATAAGTCCTACATCTAGGGTCATACTTATCCACAAAGAACCTTTTTGTCAAATTTACAATTTAGGTCATCCTCCGTACTCTAACATCTACACCCTACTAAACAGTTAGACCTACTTACATCACATCTGTAACTTCTAGATCATGCTAGGGAATATGTGTTATCAATAATCGAGCACACATATATATCAACGGTAAGTTCAAGCATACGATAAACAGAGCATGGTCAAGGTAATATGAACACCTAACATGTTCATATCTATGTCTAAATCTGGAAATCATTACATCTACCCGACCAGTAGGAAAATTACCTACCTACTTTGTATACACCAATCGTCTTCACGTTCATGAATATCTGCCTCGTATCATGTCCTGCACATATCACAACATTTATAGTTAAGTGCAAGCATACAACGAATGATCGATTCGAGTCCTACATTGACTTCACATCTCGATCAACTAATTGAATAGTTTCTTCCATTATCTTTTAATCACCATATCAACTGTCAATTTAATCATAGCTAATCAAGCTCACTAAATCTCACAATTATTCACCGAATAAGATCTCTCGCCTAATCAACACAGATCATCAATCCAAAACACAAATGGTTGTCGTTGTTCACCCAAAGCAGATAATCCTATGTTAATCAAAACACAACAAAAATCTATCAACCAAGATTAGAAGTTAGCATAGATGTGAGACTTCACTCTAATCCCAACTTCATCGATCGAGAAAAGTCAATTGAATTGCATTGCTACTAACCCCAGGGAGTCACGTTCGATCGACATCCCAACCTGGATAAGGAAAAGCACCGCCAAAACAACCAATACTAAGCATCCCAAGATCATCGTAACACCTGATCTAGAAAAATATGAGAAATCAACAACTATCACCACGTCTCCAAAATCGGGCAAAGCCGATGCCCCAAAGGCAGATTGATCACCAATCGACTCAACTCCATTTACCACCGACCATCTTCCCCGATGGGGCCCAACCGCGAGATCGAGAGAAATAGATAACCGCAACCAGTGAGGAAATGGCGATCAAGAAGAAAAAGATAGACATCGCGGTGGTCGACGCTTCATCCGGGCGCACGGAGATGGGGAAACGCAAGATGGATGTGGGCTACGCGATGGACAGCAGAGATCTCTCACTCGCCGGGCGACGGCGAGTGGCACGGGCGACAAACGAGTGATGCGGTGGAGGGAAGGGCTACGCTGCGAGGAAGGAGAGGAAGTGAGGCTTGGGAAAGGGGCAAAGGCGAGCCAGGGTCGGAAGGCAAACGCCTGGACGAGGCGCTTTCGGCGAGAATCTGAAAGGAATAAGTGGTCCTTTTATTCGCTTAATGCGGGTGGGATTTAACGGATTGGGCTTTAAACAATGCTTATTGGGTTCTTACCCTATAAGACCCAACCTAGGTTTGATTAACCACCTCCAAATTAATTCCTAGTTTAGGTATTAATTAGAGTCAATATATATCTATATAATTTTAATTTTTTTTTTTTCTGCGGTATTTTACATTCTCCCCCACTTAATAAAATTTGGTCCCCAAATTTCGTACTAGCATGCCAAGAATTACTTCAAGCAAGTTCCCAAAAGGACTACATACACACCTCAAGTGCACAGATGAGAGTATCGAACTCGGATAGTATCATTTTGCTCCCAAATAACCTCCTTATCCGTATGATGTTGCCATCCAACCTTTACGAGTCGGATGGTTTTCATTCCACTACTGTCGCTCGTTGCAACCAGGAAATCCGCACTGGAATCTCCTTGTAAGTCGCATTAACCTGAGGTAGAATTCGGAACCTCTTTCAGAACATGATCGACATGTGACACGTATTTCCTCAGTATAAAAACAAGAAATACTTTGTGAGTACCCGCAAGTGTCGGAGGTAAAGACAACCGATAAACTACACCTCCATAATCCATAACACAAGATCTGAATAGATCCTCCAATGTCCAAATGATACACTTAGACTGTTCATCTGTCTGCGGATGAAATGTTGCACTAAGCCAAAGCTCTGTGCCCATAGTCTGGTGCAGACTCTGCCAAATTCGCGAGGTAAATCGCGAATCTCTATCCAATATGGTACTTAAAAATACCCACGCAATCTGATAATCTTTTGGCAATACAACTTTGTCGGATGATCCAACAAGTACGACCCACGAATATGAAGGAAATGAGCTGATTTGGTCAGTCGATCCACAATCACCAAAATCGCATCACGTCCTTTACGGGTTCTAGGCAATCCCGTAACGCAGTCAATCGTGATATGCTCTCACTTCCATTCCGGAATCGGAATTTCCTAGAGCAATCCAGTGAATTTCTGATCCTCAGTCTTCACCTACTGGCATGCTAAACATTGAGCAGCAAAATATGCTATATCTCTTTCTATACCGTTCTACCAGTATAACCATTTCAAATCTCGGTACATCTGAGTACCACCAAGGTATATAGCCCATCTCGAATGATGTCTGTAGAGTAACTCCTGATACGACGGTGTCCGAACACACTATCCTTATCAAAGACGGGAATTATCTTCTCAAAAGAGAAGTCCATCAACCAATCAAAATTCGCTTCCACCACACACTCGTAAGTGCACGGAGACTATAGTGACGAATCTCACTGCAATTGTTGCAATCTCGCCAAAGAATTACATTGTAGCTACCAAAGAGCTAGTTAAAATCCCATGAGCATTCTCGCCCATACATCTACAATCCAGATAATAACTACTAAAGTCATGTCATGTATACGATGCATGACTATCTCGTAGTTTCTTAATCGACGAGGCATAAAATATGCCTCATTCAACCGCATCGAATCATTCTCGATCTCGAGACGACGATCCGCAGACATCATCCTTTTATCTACTCCTAAGGATTAACTAATACTCGTGTAAAAGTTAACCGCATATCTAGGTCTCAGAATCGGTTTCACCAGCTTACTAAATAATTTCCAACATTACCTTTGTCAAACAAGTTTGTGATATACTAATGCTTAAAAGCATCCCATCCACATTCGTAGGAATAACAAAATTAATACAAGGAAACAAACTAACTACGTGGTCATCAACTCCAACTACCACCTCATCAATGGGCCAAGTTACGACTCAACGCATCACAACCTAATTAAATCGGTCCAGAGTACACGATCCTCAAATCCCGACTAAATCGCTAATTAGTCTAATAACTTAATCAAAACTCATACAATTCATACCAAGTATGAAATTATCGCTCCACACACCATCCCTTTACTCTAAGTTGATGATATATATCAATCATCATAACGACCATGATAACCGTATGACATCATGTCACTACAATACTCCCGTCGTAAATCAACCTTAGAGTATACACAGGTGTCCTTTGCTGAACTAAATAGTTCATTTATCCTCAACGTAGGATATTTACTTTCAAAAATCATCGGATTCCATCATCGACAATCGATGCATACTTTCAAAGGTCCATCTCTCTTTCAACAAAGAGTTCCGGATCTTCTTAAGGAGGAATACTGGGATAGATAAATATCCCTTCCCACATCTCCTATAATCGCAACTCACGTTATTCCAATTCTTTTATAGTGTTTAACAACACTGATACCAACAAAATTATCACTCGATATGCAATCTTCGATACCAGAACTATTTTCGTAATCATTTCGATCGCCTACTCTACTTGCCTATGCAACAGCAAAGCTAGGAGTTCATCCGAATACTCTCGGATTATTCGCACCTCTTAGATACATAGTCATACCATACTCTCAACAATTTGACCATCCGTAAGGATATGTCTACAGTAAAGGTATGTCTATCAGAGTCTAAGGGCATCCCTTGACTTCTTAATTGTTGATCCTCATCTCACCTGACGGTAGAGATACCATCGATCCACAAGTCGATGTAAAGGACCCTTCTACTTCAACTGAGAATGTTCTAGACAAAGATACCTGTAAACTACAAGTATCTCCCAATATATTAATCCAATGGTAAAACTAGAGTAATACCTGAATGATCAATTATCCGATCCGATCCAAAGGCTCCTCAGAGGTCTCCGCCTTTCTCCAAGAGAATAAGATCGAGATCCAACAAATTGACATAAGAGCGGTCGATTTCTGATGAATGATCCGAGGATCTTGCTAGATCATCCGATCACATCCTAAATCCTACGAGCTACAACTATAGAATACAAAATAAATACGACCACCGCCGTATACTCCTCCTGCATTTCAAGCAAATCATATCTGGAGGTAACTGCTTGTTGTTGTCTGTTGAGTCTTCTACAATGTCTTCTGCTGATGCTGCTTCTGTGCTGATCTCTGCTGAAGGGGAGTATCAAGGAACTCCAACCACGCCTGAGGTAGTAGGTCGCTGCTGATGAGATAACCCAATCTTCTATGCTGATCTCTGCTGTCGAGACGGTGCATCATCCTCCTGAAATACCATCGATAGTCTTCCAACGAGTCTTCAAAGTATAACTTCTCCACTGTACTGGTTGCTCACAATAGCAACAGCTAAACTGCTCCAACAGATATTCTGGCTTCACGTGTCTTCGTGATCTGCACTGCACGCACACAATCCCTTCGGAGTCTTTGTTCTGATTTTGCTGATATCCACAAGAACCTTCTGATGATCTGCGATTGGTCTTCTATAATCGAAAAGTAGCCCCAAGGCATCTGACTCCGATCTTGCTCCTTTTATACAACATTCGGAGACTTCTAACTCTATTAAGTTGACCTGCAATATTTTCTTATCGGTCTCCAACTCTTAAACCCTTGTACGAAGTCATTTCTAAACTCCTGTCTTACTCCAACGTCTTCCGGCAGGATCTGATAGAAGATCCCGGCATCCTAATCCAACTATAAGCCAATAACTCTAGGTGGCTTAAATCATCCACTCATCTTGAGTTGTTAGGTGGTAGTAACTTCTGCAAGTCTCACGACTCTGCACAGTACACTATTACTGACCGATCACCCTTTCTTAAAGCTCAAGAATTCCTTACAATGCGTCACTAAAAGTGACACGGGGAAATACTCTCTTTCAACATCACTAAACCATGATCAAGTGATATATTATTTCCCAAAGATTATTTTCTGCATTTATCACCAAGTACCGGCTTGATCCCGATAATGGTATGCAAACTACTCTTCTTTCTCGGTATAACATGAGTTAAGTACTCAAAAGTACTCTCAAAGTTATACATCTCAATATGAACAACCTCAGGGATCAAAAATCCCTATAAAACACCGTAACCTAGCCTTCTGCTATCTCGATCAATAGTCTAAGTATGTTCATTACCCACAGGTAATGATCCGACTAGCACAATTAGTGGAAATCTCTAAGACTGTAGTCTCTGATTTCCATAATAAATGTGATGACTTGGCCCCTGTTTTCCGACTCGGTATCAGTCGGCTCTCAGAGGTAAATCACCTCTTCGACACGGGTTCAAGACTCACATACTCAACAGGTCATTTCCGGGGTCAACTCATACCACGGCTACCAACAATAACCAACACACTACAGGTTATTCCCTGTTATATACATTAAAAGCATAGTCAACTAAAACTGGGAGTATAAACCCTAAAGGTCACTCCAGTTGGTCGTCTCAGTGGATGACCCCTACTACAAGTCTGCACAGGTGTCATAAATCTTTGACGATATACACCTGTTGAACAAATTTTGATAAGTAACTATCTGAAATATGAGTTATCAGAAATTCTTACCTCGTGTTGCTTGGAGCTCAGGCCGCTGTCAATCCCATCTCACAAAAACCAAATCCGAAAAATATACCGACTCCCGAGAATCCAAGACTCGACACAAAAACAACATTGTATGGCATCGCAGAACCTTGGGCTCTGATACCACTAAAGTTGTCACGCCCCGAGAGCATGCCGAGCCGAAAATCAAACGGACGACACCTCCCCTGTACGTGGCAACATTTCGGGTTAATACAAGGCCCGTAGGCCCACAACAACAACAATATATATAACAAATAACAAATAACAGCAGCGGAAATAAAGAGCGCATACCCACAACATACATAACAAAAATATACAGGTGTACACCACCTGACAAGTCCACAGTCAAAACCATAAATAAAACATCGACATCACGACAAGTCCATAACAAAATAAGGGTCCATGACATAGGACCAAAATCCATAACCATAAGAGAGAAACAAAATAAACTCCTCGAAAGATATCGGAAAAAAATGGAGATGGGATGGATCGGCTCAGCAGACTCCAAGTCACGAAGGTCGTTTACCACACTGGGCGATGTAAAAACCTGTGGCCTCGGAGGTGGTGAGTAAAACTTAGCAGGTAATCAGAGAAAACATGTAAATATATGTATCAATATTACATGTCATTGTAACAATATATATATAACAAATAATAGCAGCGGAAATAAAGAGCGCATACCCACAACATACATAACAAAAATATAATATACAGGTGTACTCCACCTGACAAGACCACAGCACTAAACCGTACAAAAACATCAACATCAAAATAACGTCCACAACATAAAGACGAAGTCCAAATATAAACTAAGGTCCATGACATAGGACCAAAATCCAAAACACAATAAACAAGTCCAAGCCATAAGAAAATGAACTCCTCGGGAGACTCGGAAAATGGAGATGGGATGGATCGGTCACTTCCAAGTCGCCACGAAGTCGTTTCACCATTCGGGCGACGTAAAAACCTGTGGTCGAGGTGGTGAGTAAAACTCAGCAGGTAATCAGAGAAAACATGTAAATATATGTATCAATATTACATGTCATTTAACAGTTTAATCTACTCGTACAACAAGTATACATCAGCATAACTATAGATATGCATGTATATACTAAATAAACTGAACATCAACGATGCTGACATACCTGGCAGTCAGCTACTCTATCCTGATCCAACCTGGGCATATAATCACATCATAGGGTATAACAGTAAAGTACTAACACAATATCCTAACCTGAGTCAAGGGTATCACTGTGGATATCCGATAGGTATACAATTATCAACCTACCTACCATACAGGAATATGCAATAGCATGTATGAATATGTACAAACAAATGCAACAGGCATAGTACATACAAATGCATCATCAAAGTGAGTATACATATAGACTGTATTTGTATGTATACTAATCACCATCATCCATATATATATATATATATATATATATATATACAAGCAGTTATGTATATATATATATAACCATATGCAAAACACCGTATGATACGGCAATGCAGCATGCATGGTCATGCTTGCTCACCCCTACTCGCTACCACAACCCCAGTGTGGCCTAGGTGGCACGACATGACAACTATCCCGACTCCAGCCACCACCACTCTCAAGTGACCGAGTTGGGTAGTATGATCAAGTAGCATATGAGCGTAAAGAGCTCGCTATGCAATGGGGTCCTCGTCACCACTGACCGACACACAATGAGCAGTCGAGTGCCACGCACCCAGGACAACTGCACGCAACTCCAACAACCATCGTCAATAATGGTAGAGTGCGGCACAACAAATGCTATGACCTCACACCAGTTACTCCTCTGGAAGTAACTTGGGAGGCAGGATGACTGACGACTCTCTCTCAACCCCAAGGGGAGACGATGTCGTCAGTATACATGCAATGACATGAGGGTACTGTCTCACATACAGAACATCTACCCTAGACTCTCTGTTCAACAAAGAGTCACACCCAAATTGATCAGTACACTCTCTACCCTGTAGAGAGTCACTCATCTAATCACGACAAGCTAGGACTATCGGTCCGTAGCGACACACTGTCCACGACTCACATGACCATTCACACAACCCGTGGTTGGTGAATAAATGTGCAACATACAGGTATGGAATAAGTCCTACATCTAGGGTCATACTTATCCACAGAGAACCTTTTTGCCAAATTTACAATTTAGGTCATCCTCCGTACTCTAACATCTACACCCTACTAAACAGTTAGACCTACTTACATCACATCTGTAACTTCTAGATCATGCTAGGGAATATGTGTTATCAATAATCGAGCACACATATATATCAACGGTAAGTTCAAGCATACGATAAACAGAGCATGGTCAAGGTAATATGAACACCTAACATGTTCATATCTATGTCTAAATCTGGAAATCATTACATCTACCCGACCAGTAGGAAAATTACCTACCTGCTTTATAGACACCAATCGTCTTCACGTTCATGAATATCTGCCTCGTATCATGTCCTGCACATATCACAACATTTATAGTTAAGTGCAAGCATACAACGAATGATCGATTCGAGTCCTACATTGACTTCACATCTCGATCAACTAATTGAATAGTTTCTTCCATTATCTTTTAATCACCATATCAACTGTCAATTTAATCATAGCTAATCAAGCTCACTAAATAACATCTCAATCTACAGTTAACATTCATAAGTATTAAGATTCAGACTCACCTGGTTACGCTTCAATCGCACAACCTCCTTGTCCACCTAATAACACCCAATCTGAATCAATTAACCTCGTTCGTCCATACTAGTGAACTCGATCACATAACAAGCTACACCTATACAGTTCATTATCAATTACTTACTGAGCTAACAATTAACTGTAGAACATAGCTCACATCTAGCTTACCTAGCTCCTGCTTAATCGCCAAAGTCAAATCAATTGAATTGGAGACAAACCCCACAATGGTCTGCCTTATCCCTGCTACACGCGAAACATCCCAAAATCCTTGTCCAAAACACACCAAAAATCTATAATCTGAGAAACAACAAGATGGCTAAGAAGTTACCCATAGATGTGAGAGTAGATCATCGAGTACAACTCTCACGATCGACTGAGAAAAGCTGTTGAACAACACCGATGTTGCATTGCTACCAAAACACACGATGGTTGTCGTTGTTCACTGAGGTGCAGATGGTTGCGATGTTCCCAGAAACAGCCAAGGAACAAGATGGATCCCGCAGTGATCAAATGCACTGCAACCGTCGGACCGTGCATTCTCCTTCCCATCTTTCGATCTCGTGATGGAATCCTAACTAGGGTGTCGCCGGGATCGGCAGTCGAACAAGAACGCACGACAAGGATATGGTAGCACGCGGCTGATCAAAATAGGCGACACAGGGGTGATCTGCTCGCTCGGGGGAAAAATAGAGGAAATCAACGACTCCATCACCAAAACTGGACTCGCTGCGGCAACAGCGACTTGGGGCGTCGACGATCGAAGAGGAGATCGTGAAAAGGACCAAGTCAGGCGACTGTCTTTGGTGCTAGCAGCGACCAACCACGAGATCGGGAGAAATAGGGCAACCAGTGAGGATAAATGGCCGATCTGAAGAAGAAATACAGAGACATCACGGCGGTCGACGCTGTCTATCCGGCGACGGAGATGAGGGAAACGCAAGGTGGACGTGGGCTACGGCGATGGGACAGCAGTAGATCTCTCACGGCAGCGGCGACGGCGAGTGGCATGGCGGCAACGAGTGATGCGGTGTGGAGGAAGGTCGCTGCGCGTGAGGAAGGAGAGGAAGTGAGGCTTGGGAAAGGGCAGCGCCGGCGGCAGAGTTGGCAGAAGCGTTTCGCGGCGTGCGCGAAACGCTCGGACGAGGCAGTCTTCGGCGAGAATCGAAAAGGAATACGCGGCTGCCTTTATTCGTTTAACGGGTCAGGTGGGTTTTAACGGATTGGGCTTTAAACAATGCTTATTGGGTTCTTACCCTATAAGACCCAACCTAGGTTTGATTAACCACCTCCAAATTAATTCCTAGTTTAGGTATTAATTAGAGTCAATATATATCTATATAATTTTAAATTTTTTTTTTCTGCGGTATTTTACACCGCCCCTACAAGATCAACAATGCCATAAGCTTGGGCTTCTGTTGCTGACATAAAAATATCTCTTTCCATGTCTTGGGATACAACCCAAAGAGGCATACCTGTTCTTTGTACATAAACCTTTGTTAGGGTTTCGCGAAGTTTCATTATCTGTCTCATTTCCCTGAAAAAGTCCCCTGATCTTCCGTCATAAAAAGAACTAGCAGGTTGATGAATCATAATCCTAACCTAATGTTATTGATATAATGGGTTCTTCTATCTCGCATGATTGGGCTAAATTAAAGGATAAAAAAAAGAAAAAGAAGAAAATGGAATTGAACAACCGTACAGGCATTTCTATGTTGCATACGGCTCCACAATGGAATTGACTTTATTCTTCTCTTCTATTCTATCGAAGAAATAGAATTTATCTTATTCAGATCATTGAATTATCCATTTACCACTCTTCCTTTCGTAGGAGTCAAAAATACTATGATGGTTATGTTGCTTTATATAGATATCTTATCTATTATTTAGCAATCGCAAAGTTCCCTTCTGATACGATCAAATAAGGAAAATTTATTTATTTATTTATTTTTTTCGTACTCTTTCATAAGATAATATCAAAAAGAGACTTATGGTGTGGAAAAAAAAGTTTGTGACGCTGAAATGTACTCCCGACACATAAAATTAACAAATCGGAAATACCCTTTGTTTCATACTACTATCTCGATACAAAATCTCATGTTATGAAAAAACATAAAATAATGATGGTTTGTTTAGATCGAACTTGAAGTGCCATGCTATTATTACTTATTATTCATATTCAATACGGCGAAGGCATAGTGTTTCTTTTTTTTTTCAAATAAAAACTCATTGGCGCCAAGCGTGAGGGAATGCTAGACGTTTGGTAATTTCTCCTCCGACCAAGATGAAAGATGCCATTGAAGCGGCTATTCCCATGCATATTGTATGCACGTTGGGCGTCACAAATTGCATAGTATCAAAAATAGCTATTCCTGATATTACACATCCGCCGGGAGAGTTTATAAATAAATAAAGATCCCTAGTCTGATCTTCTATACTGAGATATACCATGAGACCAACAATAGTATTCGAGATCTCTTCCTTGACCTCTTGTCCTAAAAAAAGTAATCTTTCTCGATAAAGTCGGTTGATTAGGACAAAATCCTATCCTTTAGTCCTTTAGGAGCCGTACACGCACCTTTGGATGCATACGGTTCAAAATAAAAATGAAATGGAGAAAAAAGAATCAATGTGTCGATTCTTGTTCTATTTCTTTTTTCTTTAATAGGTTTTTTTTCTAAAAAAAAACCTTCCATTTTTCAAAAAGCATGAGATGTGTTCTCGATTCCTTACCTAAAAAAAAAAGAATTTATTGAACTAATCTCTCTCATTGATGTATTATTTCATCGATATTCAAATCACGATGCAATTTTCTTGTTCCTGAATGGGCCTCCTTTTCAATTCTTTTAGGTTCATGTTCTACTCCGGGAAAAGATCATCAATTTTATTTGCACATATAGGGCAAATAATCTAAGTACCACTTCTTTTTTTTTTTTCAATTCGTTTCATTCATGTCTTTTCCAAACTCAACTATGTTGATGTATTCATCATGCTATTCTGTTGGTTATTGGTTGGACGTTTGAAATCACTCTTATAGTAACTCATCTTACTTATAGTAACTTATATAGTAAGTCTTTTATAATACAAGTAATAATCATACATATATTACCAAATTGTTACCAATTTGGTATTTTCTGAACAGAGCCTGGATACTTTATTTTTATTTTTCCAAGTGAACCATAAATCTTGCTAATTGATAATATGGATCCCAAAATGCAAATATAAATAAATTAATCTAATTGCACTTCACGCTCCGAATGATTGATGCTTCCCTCAATACAATATTTCTTGGGCAAAACAGAGGATATCTCGATCGGGGGAGAAAACGGGTAAATTCCATATGACTCAATATGTCTGACAAGTCGCACTATAACTCAATCCAAGTTGCATCTTCCTCTCCGGGATTCCGAAAAGGTACTTTTGGAACACCAATGGGCATTAATTTAAAGACAAAATGGAGTACTATACTTCGCGTTGATATGGAAACGTAACAATGGCTTTATCATCTTTATCCCTTTTTTCTCTTTATTGTATTTTAAGATTTTTATACATAGATTGAAAGGTTTATAGAGTAAGACAGAATGAATAAAGAAAGATAAAATTTAACTAACGTATCAATCGTTGGAATGATAAACAAGTATCTATGTATTTGTTTCCCGAAAATAGGAGTAATCCTCCCATTGCGTATTGGTACTTATCGGGTATAGAATAGATCCGCTTCTCTTTGTTCTTACGAACAGAATTGTTCCCTTATTTTCAATGGAACGGAATAAATAATAAATATTAACCTTTTCTCATACAGAATCTACTGAAAAGTTAGATACATAGTATAGTTTTTTCCAATTCCAATGCGATAAAATAAAGTGACATAGTGTCTAGTTTTTTTTTGATAAAGGGGTATTTCCATGGGTTTGCCTTGGTATCGTGTTCATACTGTCGTATTGAATGATCCTGGTCGATTACTTTCGGTTCATATAATGCATACAACCCTAGTTCTTTGGTTGGGCGGGTTCGATGGCTTTATACGAATTAGCGGTTTTGATCCCTCCGACCCGCTCTTGATCCAATGTGGAGACAAGGTATGTTCGTTATACCTTTCATGACTTCGTTTAGGAATAACCAATTAGGGTGGTTGGAGTATTTCAGGGGAACTATAGCGAATCCGGTATTTGGAGTTATGAAGGTGTGGCGAGGCACATATTGTGTTTCTGGTTTGTGCTTCTTGGGCTATCGGCATTAGATGTATTGGGACCTAGAAATATTCTGCGACGAACGACGGGCAAACCTTCTTTGGATTTGCCTAAGATTTTTGGAATTCATTTATTTCTCGGGTTGGCTTGCTTTGGTTTTGGCGCATTTCATGTATGAGTTTGTATGGTCCTAGAATATGGGTGTCCGATCCTTATGGACTAACCGAAAAGTACAACTGTAAGTCCAAAGACATGGGGCGCGGAAGGCTTTGATCCTTTTGTTCGGAAGAATTGCCTCTCATCATATTGCAGTGGTACCTTGGGCATATTAGCGGGCTTATTCCATCTTATTGTCCGTCCGCCTCAATGTCTATAAAAAGGATTGCGTATGTTCAATTTTTAAAATGTAATTTGTAGTAGTATCTCTGCTGTTTTTTTTGCAGCTTTCGTTGTTGCTAGAACTATGTGGTATGGTTCAAGAACAACTCCAATCGAATTATTTGGTCCCACTCGTTATCAGTGGGATCAAGGATACTTTCAGCAAGAAATATACCGAAGAGTTAGCGCCGGACTAGACGAAAATCTAAGTTTATCGGAAGCTTGGTCTAAAATTCCCGAAAAATTAGCGTGTTATGATTACATTGGTAATGATTATTGAGAGGTCAATGGATAGCGGGGATGGAATAGCTGTTGGATGGTTAGGGCACCTGTCTTTAGAGATAAAAAGGGCACGAGCTTTTGTACGTCGTATGCCTACTTTTTTGAAACATTTCCGGTGGTTTTGGTGGATGGAGACGGAATTGTGAGCTGATGTTCCTTTTAGGAGAGTAGAATCAAAGTATAGTGTTGAACAAGTAGGTGTAATCTGTTGAGTTCTATGGTGGCAAACTCAATGGAGTCGATTATAGTGATCTGTATTTGTTAAAAATATGCTAGACGTGCCCTATTAGGTGAAATTTTTGAATTAGATCGGGCTACTTTGAAATCTGATGGCGTTTTTCGTAGCAGTCCAAGAGGTTGGTTCACTTTTGGTCATGCTACGTTTGCTTTGCTATTCTTTTTCGGACACATTTGGCATGGCGCTAGAACCTTTTTCAGAGATGTTTTTGCTGGTATTGATCCAGATTTGGATGCTCAAGTGGAATTTGGAGCATTCCAAAAAATAGGAGATCCAACTACAAGGAGACAAGTAGTCTGATACAAGATTGCTCTGGTATCTTTCACCTCTTTTTTTTTATTTGACATAGGGTTAGAGTACTTAAGAAATCTTGACTTGAATCACTATCTTTTCTTTTCCTTTTCTTTATCTTTATATTTTATACTATATGGTAAATGATGCCAAATGAATAGGTGTGGAAGCTATAATTGTAAACCACGATCGAATCTATGGAAGCATTGGTTTATACATTCCTTTTAGTCTCTACTTTAGGGATAATTTTTTTCGCTATCTTTTTTCGAGAACCACCTAAGGTTCCGACTAAAAAAGTAAAATAATTTTTCATTATGTCAATTGAAGTAATGAGTCTCCCATATAGGGAGACTCATTACTTCAACTAGTCCCCGTGTTCTTCGAATGGATCTCTTAGTTGTTGAGAGGGTTGCCCAAAAGCGGTATATAAGGCGTACCCAGTAAAGCTTACAAGTAAACCAGATATAAAGATGGCGATTAGGGTTGCTATTTCCATTTTTAGACAATTTCAAGATCACAATACAATGGATCTATAATAAGATCGTTTATTTACAACTACAACGAAATAGCATACAAAGTCAACAGATCTCAATCAATGATTAAATATTATGGCTACACAAACCGTTGAGGATAGTTCTAGATCTGGGTCAAGACGAACTACCGTAGGGAATTTATTGAAACCACTGAATTCGGAATATGGTAAAGTAGCTCCGGGCTGGGGGACTACACCACTAATGGGGGTCGCTATGGCCCTATTTGCAGTATTTCTATCTATTATTTTGGAAATTTATAATTCTTCCGTTTTATTGGATGGAATTGCAATGAGTTAACTTTAATAAGAACTATGAAGTACTAGTAAAAAAAATTACTTTACTTAAACCGAAAACTTTGATTTCTAGACCATTCTGGTAGTTCGACCGCGGAATTCATTTGTTTCGGTATCTCCGGAATATGAGTGTGTGACTTGTTATAATTGATCCTATTAATAATACAGAGAATAGTTCTGTCATCTCTATCAAGATGAGTCTATTTCGTCGGATAATTATTCTAGTATCTGGAACACGAAATCCATGTAATATAGAATAGATCAAGAAAAGAAATACGAAAACTATGATTCATAACTAATATTCGGACCTCGAAACCGGAATCCAAAAATTTCAAATAAATATTTCCTAAATAAAAATAAAATGATTTTTCTTCTTTCAGACTCACTTTTTTTTACCGAAGGACAACTCCTTTTCTAGATTTTGTTCAGTCATAACATTCATTGAATAAGTGATTATGAAAGTGTTCTTACTCAGAGAACCCTTGAGTTTAGCTTGGCTTGAGGCTTGGCTTTATTAAATCATCGTGGTTCTAGTATGAATCTGGAGTTTCGATTGATTCATGGGATCTCAACAAGTGAATTCCTATACCTATTATATAGATAATATATATATAACTATATATATCTATATTCTATATATAGTTCAAATAGTTAAAATAGTTAAAAAAGATAAATAATATAGTTAAATAAGAGTCAATACACATTACAAAAAAAACAAGAAAAATAAATAATAATAAATAAAAAATAAATAGGAAAGAGAAGATTCAAGAGGCCTGTAATAATCAACATAAAAAAAGACGGGTGAGCCAACTTGATATTTTTAGGCATTATCATACAAAGAATAGATTTCTAATTTTTTTTACTTCGTATCTTTGGGTCGGAGTAAATCAAGCGGCTAAACTAAGAAGTTTTGAACTTTCTATTACATATCTGTTGAAATCAACATTTGTGTGTTTCTGCTTGAGCCGTACGAGATGAAATTCTCATATACGGCTCTCCGAGGGGAGTTTCTTGGTTTTGGGTTACCTATCTCAATAAAGTATATGATTGGTTTGAGGAACGTCTCGAGATTCAGGCGATTGCAGATGATATAACTAGTAAATATGTTCCTCCTCATGTCAACATATTTTATTGTTTAGGGGGGATCACACTTACTTGTTTTTTAGTACAAGTAGCTACAGGTTTTGCTATGACTTTTTACTACCGTCCAACTGTTACAGAGGCTTTTTCATCTGTTCAGTACATAATGACTGAGGCCAACTTTGGTTGGTTAATCCGATCAGTTCATCGATGGTCGGCTAGTATGATGGTTCTAATGATGATTCTTCACGTATTTCGTGTGTACCTTACAGGTGGATTTAAAAAACCCCGCGAATTAACTTGGGTTACAGGTGTAGTTTTGGCTGTATTGACCGCATCTTTTGGTGTAACTGGTTATTCCTTACCTCGGGACCAAATTGGTTATTGGGCAGTCAAAATTGTGACAGGCGTACCTGAAGCTATTCCTGGAATAGGATCGCCTTTGGTAGAGTTATTACGTGGAAGTGCTAGTGTGGGCCAATCTACTTTAACTCGTTTTTATAGTTTACACACTTTTGTATTGCCTCTTCTTACTGCCGTATTTATGTTAATGCATTTTCCAATGATACGTAAGGCGAATTTCTGGTCCTTTATAGAATCATAGATACTTTACAGAATCATAGATATTTGTAATTGATCATATCATACTGGTGAGGAACGATAGACAATAATATTTCATCATTGCTAGAAATATGGATTATTGAAAAAGTAAGACATGTTATTTGGATATTTTTCTTCAACTTCAAAATATTGTATTCCTTATTTGATATAAATAGTTGAAGTAGATTTTCCTAGTATAGGGTGGATTATGGGAGTGTGTGACTTGAACTATTGATTAGGCCATGCAGATATATTATTTTATCTTCCACGTTGGAATGAATTCACAGCCAAATGTGTCTCCGCATCCAACCATCATGTAAACCCCTTATGTAGTAGAGGAGAGGCCGGTTCGCTTGAGGAGAGTCTTTTCTATGATCATACCTGAATGATGTTATGCATGAACAGGCTCCATAAGATCCCATGGAATAAAATAAGTGATGTGGCATGATTCAATGTTATGTTTATTCCACTTCCTTATTTTATTTATAGTATAGAAATGCATTCATTTCCTCTGCATTGATCCCGATCCATAATACTATCGGAGTGAAATAGGGGATCTAAGGAAGAATAGAGGCTAGACTTTATTAGTAACAAGTAAATACTTTGTATGTAAAAAAATCGAGATGTTGTGGAGGTAAACACAAATAAAAAGACATAAGACAATCCAAAAAGCACTTGATCATGATCAAATTTATAATATAAGCCTACTTGGATATTGAGCATTTATGTAAAATACCACGAAAAAAAAAATAATAATAATAATAATGATGATTATAGATGTGGGGTAATTAGGAGAATACCCTATAGAAATTTTCCAGGAATTTTTAGGAATTTTTCTGGACTCGAATGGAGATTTCTAAGACTCTTTTTCGGTTAGAAGAAATTAAGGGGCTTATCGGGTCTGAAATTTGACCCGATTACATTCCACCCGACCCGTTTTCCCCTTCGTAACGCAAGCCGAAATTCCTTTTTCCGTTTCACCGATCGCCGACTTTTCATTAAAACCCGAGATCTTCCTCTTCTTCTTCATCGCCCCGAGACCTCTTCCTCTTCGCTCGTCTGCTTCTTCTCGCGACTCCTTCCTCGGCGATTTCTTTCCACCGGCCGGAGCCCGTTTCTTCCCCCGAAGCGAAGCGACCTCTGCTCCGTCGATCCAGCAGTTCTGAGTAGCGGATCTCTTTCCGTTCGCATGATCTCCCTGCCCCGTCACCGAGATCCCGCCGGCCTTTCCCATCCCGACTCCTCGGTCCCTCGCGCGCTTGGATCGACAGTGGCGTCGTTCTGTTTGAGTGTGAGTTGATTTGGCCGATCGTCGCGGGAGATAGGTAAGCTGTCGATCCCTCCTTACCTTGTGAACGAGAGTAGGATGATCTGTGAATTTCGTTTTGGTATGGATTTCATATGTAACCGGATTTGATTAGGGCAGCGGTGTGGTCATTTAGGGTTCCGGCAAACCAAGCCGTGCATTGCCGATTGGGGTTAGGGAAGGGTAAGCTGTGATTTTGGTTCTCCTTATCTTGAACGAAAGTAGAATATTCTGTGGATTCACCGTGGCTAAGCTCGAAAATTTATTTGGGCAGTGGCTTGTTTACAACCGGTTGAGGATTGGGAAGGATTGGTACTGCCGGTGAAGCTTCAAGTGTTGATAAGCACAAATTCCCTCCCTTTTGTTCAGTAAGTTTCATTCGGTGATGATGGTTGTTTGAGTTTGGGCAGTGGTCTCGAGCAGATGATTAGGGCAGCTTGATGGTTGGGTATCGTTCAAGGTTTCCCCTTGATTTATCTAGTTAACTGTGAATGGATGTAAGGGCAGTGAGATAAGTGGTGGCATAAGGATCCTTTTGTTTATTCGTTGCAAGCCTTGGGGTTTCGTGAATAGCTGATATGTTAACAAAAGGATAGGGCAATGTATAGTTGACGGGGAATTATCAGATATATGGTTGGGAAATTGAATTTAGGAAATAAGGTGACTTATGATGTCTTGAGGGTCTAATGTGAAGGTTAGTTATAGTAAATCGACCTTGGATAATTTAGGAGATTTTCCTAAGTAGTAAGTCGATAAAAGAATGCGACTATAAGAACGATATAGAAATTAATTCGTATTTTGTAGTCTTCTTGTACTAAAAGGTAATTGATGCATGTTATGGTTTGTGCAGGACGTGGATCGCGAGGGACCGCGTGAGGATTTTTATTGTCACGAGCTTCTTATCAGGTGGGTGATTCCTACCCCGGTCAGGTAGTAATGCATACAGATTTAGATGCATGATCATCTTAAATGATCATGTTACCTTGATCTTGTTCTATTCATCTTATGCTTGATACTTTATCCGTTGGCTTTTAACTCCTTGCTGCTATCATGTTATGTTACCATGATTAGGAGTTATACACATAGATGATGTAAATAACTTAGAATTTGTTTAAGTTAAATACAAGTAGTAAGGTACGGATGACAACCTGATTGTAAATTTGGCAAAAAGTACATCCGTAGGTAGATGATGTCTTGAACCTAGAGTTAATTCTAGTACCCCTTAGATTGCATGTTTCTACCGACCATGCATTATGCAAATGGTCGGGTGAATGGTATTT
The DNA here is from genome assembly GCA_025175895.1 of Wurfbainia villosa. Taxonomy (NCBI): domain Eukaryota; kingdom Viridiplantae; phylum Streptophyta; class Magnoliopsida; order Zingiberales; family Zingiberaceae; genus Wurfbainia; species Wurfbainia villosa. The sequence continues at coordinate 133,335,951 of CM045988.1, read as the reverse complement.
AGGGTGTCGCTACGGACCGATGGTCCTAGTATGATACGATTAGTTGAGTACGACTCTCTATAGGATAGAGAGTGCGTTGATCTGGTTAGCATGACCCTCTGTAGAGTAGAGAGTCTATGGTGGATGTCTATTTGTGAGACCTTACATTCATGTCATTTGCATGCACGCTGGCGATGTCTCCCTTGTGGGTTGAGAGTGTACGCGGTCCATCACTCGCCTACCACGTTTACTCATAGGAAGGAGTAACCGGGTGTGAGCTTGAGCATTGTAGTGCAGGTCGCACTCTATCACTCTGCATGCGGTGATAGTTGGACGGTCAAAGCCGTAGTCCGCTGCGTGTAGTGGCACTCACCACGGTAGTGACGCCGGATTGGCCAAGCGAGGACCCCCATCGTGTAGCTTGCTCTTTACGCTTATATGCTACTCGATCATCGCGCCACTCGGCCACTCGAGAGTAGTGGTTGGTGTTGAGTTGGGACAGTTGTCATGCTCGAGCCACCGAGGCCACACTGGGGTCGTGGTAGCTTTAGGGTGAGCCGACATGACCATGCATACTGCATTGCCGACTTATAGCATTTTTGCATATTACCATATATATACATATATGCATGTATATATATATATATGGATGATTGTGATTAGCATACGTATATAGCTGTAGTCTATATATAGATGTGCTTATTGTGATGCTGCATTTGTATGTACTATGTTTGTTGCATTTGTTTGCACATATTCATACATGTTATCACATTCTTCTGTATGGTAGTAGGCCATCACTTTTATATTGGTTAGTTATTCACTGTGTTACCCTTGACCCATAGCAGGATGTAGTATGAGTTAGTTCTATTCTTTATACCATATGTTGTGTATATGTGCTCAGGTATGTCTGCAGTTCATATTGGCTTTTGGTTAGATGGTATATACATGGATATATTATCATGCTAGTGATACCTGTAGATTTTACTGTCGAAATACATGTGATATTAATATACATGTTTATCTATCACCTGCTGAGTTTTACTCACTCCCACGGACCACAGGTTTTTCTATCGCCTGTAATGTAGAGATCTTCGTGACTTGGAGCTGCGCCGGTGATCCATCCCATCTCCACATTTTGAGTCTCCCGAGGATTTATGATTTGTATTTGTGTTATGGATTTTGTTCTATGTATGGACTTGTCTTTATGTTGTGGACTTTACTTTGATTCGACGTTTTATGTACGATTTTAATACTGAGGTCTTGTCAGGGGGTGTACACCCGTATGTTTTGGTATATTTTGTTGTGGGTATGTGTTTATGTTTCCGCTGTGTGTTTGATATACTTATATCTGTTTATTGTGTTGTTGTTGTGGGCCTACGGGCCTTGTATTAACCTGAGATGTTGCCACGTACAGGGGAGATGTCGTCTGTTTGATTTTCGGCACGGCATACTCTCGGGGGCATGACAATTTACCTGTAAGAACTGAATTAATTTCAATGAATAGGTCCAACTCTATAAAATGGAATCCGGTAAATCCTTTCTTACATAGAGTCATTACATTATATATATAATGTGGGGATATGTATGAGATATGGATTTTATATGGATCTATTTTTACCAATACTTTTATTCTTGCTCGAGCCGGATGATGAAAAATTATCATGTTCGGTTCCTTCGGGGGATGTATCCATAAGAATTCACCTATCCTAATAACAAAGAAACCTGACTTGAACGATCCTGTATTAAGAGCTAAATTGGCTAAAGGGATGGGACATAATTACTATGGAGAACCCGCATGGCCCAATGATCTTTTATATATTTTTCCAGTAGTCATTCTCGGTACTATTACATGTAATGTAGGCTTAGCGGTTCTCGAACCGTCAATGATTGGTGAACCGGCGGATCTGTTTGCAACTCCTTTAGAAATATTACCTGAATGGTACTTCTTTCCTGTATTTCAAATCCTCCGCACAGTAACCAATAAGTTATTAGGTGTTCTTTTAATGGTTTCAGTACCAATGGGATTGTTGACAATACCTTTTTTGGAGAATGTTACTAAATTCCAAAATCCATTTAAATCGTCCAAAGAGCTACAACGGTTTTTTTATCGATCTGATAGCTCTTTGGTTAGGTATTGGAGCAACATTACCTATTGATAAATCCCTAAGTTTAGGTCTTTTCTAAATTGATTCAACCATAAAATACCATAATGTAGCTATCTAAGGAACAGTGACTTTAAATTCACTGTTCCTTAGATACATTAATTTTTTTATGATCATTCCATGAAAATACGAATTGTGTCAAAAAAGAAGAAAAACCCTTTTTTTTCTTTTGATTTTTCATTTTGATTATTTATTATATTAGAAAAAGGATTAAATAATTACAATGGATTTAAAAAAATGAAAACTGATTTTTAGGTAAATCAATTTCGAAATGCTTCCGTAAAGTGTCTGATATCTCTTTTACATCTTCTATCCGAAAATATTCAATTCTCATAAGATCTTCTTTACTCTTGCTTAAAAGTTCTAATAGTGTATGTATATTCGACCTTTTGAGACAATTATAGGTCCGATAAGGTAATTCTGATTGGTCAATAAAAATACATTTCAATGGAATTTCTTTTTTGTTTTTCTTTAGATTAGTTAATCTATCTTGAAAAGTAAAAATCGGTAGAGTAAACCTGTTTTTTATTTTCTTTTAATTTAAAATTTATGTCCTCTTCCTCCCCATGTAGAAAAGGAATAAATAAATCAATCAAATTACGAGAAGCTTCATAAAGTGCTTCCTTAGGAGTTAAACTTCCATTTATCCATATTTCTAGAAAGAGTATCTCTTCTTTTTCCTTCCCATTCCCAAAAGAATGAATACTATGATTCGCATTTCGAACCGGCATAGATACAACATCTATAGAATAACTTCCATCTTGAGAGTTAATTGTTAGTTTTGTACGATATTCGTGATCTCTCCTTATTTGTAATCCAATACACAAATCAATTGGTTCCGTAAGATTAGCTATATGTTGTGTTGTGTCAACTATTTTCACGGAAGGTGGTGAAATGATATCTTGAGCGGTTACGTATTTAGGGCCCTTGACGCAAATGGATGCGTCTCGAACTCCATGTATATTACTTCTCAATACAATTTCTTTCAAATTTTGTAAAATTTCATGTACCGATTCTTCAATACCTACTATCGTAGAATATTCATGTGGCACCTTTTCAGATTTTGCACATGTGATACATGTTCCTTCTATTTCTCCAAGTAAAGCCCTTCGCATGGCAATACCTATGGTATCGGCTTGACCTTTCATAAGTGGGCACAGAATGAAACGACCATAATAAAGACGATTACTATCTATTCTTGATTCAACACACCTCCACTGCAGTGTTCGAGTGGATCCTACTACTTCCTCTCGAACCATACTATACTAATACTATTATTTGATCAGATCATTGAATCATTTATTTCTCTTGAAATCCTTTTTTATTATTTCTATACACGTCTTTTTTTAGGAGGTCGACATCCATTATGTGGAATAGGTGTTACATCACGTACGAAACTTAGTCGTATACCACTTCTACAAATGGCTCATAATGTTGCGTCTCTTCCAAGTCCAGGACCCTTTATCATAACTCCTGCTCGTTGCATACCCTGATCAACTACAGTACGAATAGCATTTACTACTGCTGCTTGAGCAGCGTAGGGTGTCCCTCTTCTTGGGCCTTTGAATCCAGAAGTACCAGTAGAGGCCCAAGAAACCACTCGACCTACTGCATACAGTAATAGTTACAATAGTATTGTTCAAACTTGCTTGAACATGAATAATTCCTTTTGGTATTCTATGTCCATTCTTACGTGAACCAATACGCCCATTCCCTCGTGAACAGTTTTGGTATAGCTTTTGTCATATTTTATCATCTCATAACTATGAGTCGAAATATACTGAAAGAAAAGATACGGAAATATCCATTTCATGTTAAAAAAATCCCCTTTTGCCCTTCCTTTATTAACAAAAAAATTTTTTTTTGTTATCCTTGTCTCTTATGTCTCGATTGGAACAAATCACTATAATTCGTCCGCCGGATCACGGTCGACATTTTTCACAAATTTTACGAATAGAAGCCCGTATTTTCATATTTATTATTCCTTACCTTAATGTTGAATCTATTTCTTGGAAGAAAATAAGTCTCTTGCATTTTTTTTAATTGTATCGTCATGAAAATGAAAGGACTGCTTCAAAAATTATCGAATCGTTCGAATCTGTGTGTCGAAGTCTATAAATTATCGTCCCTGGTTGAATCATAGCGACTTACTTCAATTTTGACTCTATCCCCGGTAGTATCCGTATAAAACTACGGCGGATCCTTCTCGAAATATAACCTAGAATTACATCTTCATTATCTAAAGTGACCGGAACATACCGCTGGGAAGTGATTGATAATTAAACCTTCATGAATCAATTTTTGTTCTTTCATTCCAGGTAAGCTCCTTGAAGTATCAACTAATGGAGGAAAAGTTATATAATTCACTTTTCTTCTCTATAAAATAGGAAGTTAGAGATAAAATTAGGATACCGGAGGAGGAGGATCACCATATATATAACAAAAGTTGGCCTCCAATTTTTTCTCGTTGAGCTTCTCGATCCGTCATTATACCTCGAGAAGTGGAAAGAATTACAATTCCTATTCCACCTAAAATCTTAGGAATTTGTTGGTAGTTGGAATAAATTCGTAAACTGTCGGTCGCTTTAAAATAGTTCTATGTATTCTTTTCCTAGTCTTTTTATGTCGCATAGTTAAAACCAAGAAATTTTTGTTACCTTCTTGATGTTTCCGAACGTTTTCAATAAAACCTTCTCGTAGAAGTATTTTCACAATATTTTCGGTAATATTAGTAGATTCTATTCGAATCGTTCCTTTTTTACCCATGTCAGCATTTCTTATAGAAGTTATTATATTGGAAATAGTGTCCCTACTCATGGCGAACTATAATTATTGGTGCCTTCTAATTTTGATATAATTAACATGTTCCCTTTTTTGTTTGTTTTATTTTCTTTCATTTTATTGTGTATTTTTTTTTAATATTATAAAAAAAGTATATGCGTGAGACACGATCTACTACCCCACTAAATTTGTGTAGGAAAATCTCGTATGCCAAATGGCATATGCGCAACGGAAAATAGGATCCCTTCCAAGTGTTCCATGCGAAAGCAAACTCGTATAAAATAAATTTCTCTAAACCAAACCTATCTTATAGGAGAGGATTACCTTTGTTGCGTGCCCTTGTTAATCCCGCTTTTCCTTTCGGTTTGTTGGATCTTTAGCACGTTCAAGTGTCCGTGCCTCTATACGTATCCACACGAGCACACTCTTGTCTCACAAAAGGAAAACTAGAAGAGCTCTCCTTTACTTCTTGCTAGAGAAGTCCCTAAAGGAGAGGAAGAGAGGGAAAAGGAGAAAGGAAGAAGAAGACTCCTCTTCTTGCTAGCCTACACTCACAAACCCACACAACCAAAGCTTCCACCAAGCTCTCTCACAACCACAACACCAAAAACTCACTATGGCCGGCCACTCCATGGAGCCTTTTATAGGGTTGGAAAAACCCTTCCACCTCCTTCACATTCAATGCAATCCATTGCATTGAGACACACTTGAAAAGGATTTGGCTTCCTTGTTTGGCGACCACTTAAGGAGACAAAACCATTTTGTTTCCTTCCACCTTAACTAGCTTAGGTGGATGCTTAGGTGGCATGCTTATGTGGCATGCTTATGTGGCATTCTTATGTGGCATTCATGCATGTTGAATTAATCTTATTAATTCAATTAAGCTTATGTTATCATATTGAATTAATCTTATTAATTCAATTAAGCTTATGTTATCATATTGAATTAATCTTATTAAATCAATAAGGTAACATATTGAATTAATCTCATTAAATCAATTAGCTAAAATTCTCATTAAGCTTAAAGTCCAAAACCATTTTGTACTTAAGCTTATTCCCATATTATTCTAGTCAAACTAGAATACTCTAATTCCTCTAATTATCATGCTCTTTGTGTGTGACCATAGGCTCTCATAGCGTTGGCGGTGGACCTAAACTCTTTTAGATACACAAGCAATGAGCGCATCTAGCAATACATCATTGCTACCCAGTTCTGAGATAAGTCAAGATCCGACTAACCTTTCCGTGACTACTATAATATATGACCGTGTCCTTCTATCCTTGATATCAGTTGATCAATGAGGCATAGACCGTGTCATCCTCGATCAATCTATGTGTTTCTTGATCCCCAGTAAACTAACTCAAACAAATGAGCTCAATATCTCATATTGACTCATTCGAGCATAGCCATGCGTTTTAGTAGTTCTACTCAATCAAGAGCCCACCGATATCACTCGTCATATGGAAGGGATAGATCCCATCTACATCACTCACATCCCTCCGCATAATTTGTTACATACCCGATGTCGCCTTTATGGTCCACCTATTACGGGTGGCGTTTGTGATACCAAAGTACATAACTCCTTATGTAGGGAACCGTAGTGACTTCAGGTCTAAGGACTATTCATACCAATAGTCACATGAGAAAGTTTATGACACTCATATAACGATCCATGAAACTTTCTCATGGCGGGTCAGTTCAGTATATATTCTCTAATATATACCCATGTGTCAACTTGATATCATATATCCATGACTTGTGAGATCAAGTCATCAATTGACCTACATGCTAGTCTTTATGTATTAATATTGCCCGTGCATATTAATACTTGACTAGGAACATTTAGGAAAGTGTTCTCTACAGCCTCTCATAATCAATTCTGCCAATTGATGTGCTGTAGATAAGAACCTACTTTTCTAGGGCATTATTATATTTAAATTAGGCACAAGCAAGATGTAAATATAATAACCAATCCTTTGCCTTTATAGAATATGATACAAAATGTTCCCTATTCAACCATCACATGATTGGTTCTAGGGCTTTAACTAACAATCTCCCACTAGCACTAGTACCAATCACTATGATCTCTAATACCTAGTGACCGAGTGTGACCATCATGCTTCCTCTGTGCCAAAGCCTTGGTCAATGGATGGATCTGATGTTAGCTTCGCGGTACTCTGCATATCCTCACATCTCCTCTCGATGATCTCTCGAATGAGATGGAAGCACCGCATATGTGTTTGGTCGTGATGTGATCGAGGTTCCTTAGCACTCTGCAATAGCCCCATTGTTGTCACAATAGAGGTCTATTGGATCTGCAATGCTAGGAACTACCCCAAGTTCAGCGATGAACTTGCGGAGCCAAAACCTCCTTTCTTTGCATCGATCTTTGCAATATACTCGGCTTCATTGTAGAATCGACAGCTGTGTCTGCTTGAACTCTTCGACTCACTCCACCATTCAGTGCAAAACACGTACCCGATTGCGATCTATAGTCATCCTTATGCATTTGGAAGCTTGCATCACGTAACCCTTCTGATTAGCTCCTCATTGCCTCGAATATCGAATATTCTTTCGTTCTTCGTAAGTACTTAAGAATATTTTTGATGCTATCCATGACTTTCACCGATCATGAGTATCTACTCGTCATGCTCAAAGCATACGAGGCGTCGGACAGTACAAAGCATGGCGTACATGATAGACCCTATAGGCGATGCATAAGGGATCTTATCCATGCAATCTCTCTCCTCCTTAGAAGAGGACATTGAGTCTTGAAAGACTCACACCATGTGATAAAGGCGAAACCCTTTCTTAGAATTTTGCATAGCAAAGCGATCTAGCACTTTATCGAATGTATATACTCGACTTAGGCCAAGTAATCTTCTAGATCTATCTCTATAGATCTTGATGCCTAGAATATAGCGGCTTCACCTAAGTCCTTCATCGAGAAACAATTCCCTAACCACATCTTCACAGTGGGTGAGGGAATATCATTTCCGATGAGAAGTATGTCATCTACATACAAGACAAGAAATACAATGTGCTCCCACTATTTCTCTTGTAGACACAAGGCTCATCTTCATTCTTGATGAAACCAAACTCTTTGATTGCATCATCGAATCGAAGATTCCGGCTTGAGAGGCTTGCTTTAGTCCATAAATGGACCTTTGCGGTTTGCATACCTTTCCGGGATGCTTTGGATCTTCAAAACCCTCGGTTGTGTCATGTACACATCCTCGAGTAGCTTTCCATTCGAGCGGTTTTGACATCCATCTGCCGGATCTCATAATCATGGTAGGTCGCAATAGCAAGTATGATCCGAATGGATTTAAGCATCATGGTGGTGAAAAGGTTTCTTCATAGTCAATACCATGAATTTGTTTGAATCCTTTAGCCACCAATCTACCTTTATAGGTATGCTTATTACCATCCATGTCAGTCTTTACTTTAAAGACCCACTTACACCCAATGGGTTTTACCCCTTCAGGTGGATCAACCAAAGTCCATACTTGGTTAGTGTACATGGATTCCATTTCGGATCTCATGGCCTCTAGCCATTTCTCGGAATCTGGGCTCATCATAGCTTCTTTATAGGATGTAGGCTCGTCAAGATTGATAAGCAATACATCACCGTTGTCAGTCAAGAGAAAAGAATATCTCTCGGGTTGACGACGGATCCTATTAGATCTACGAAGAGGTTGGTCTACTTGAACAGGTGTTTGTTCCACAACTCTTTGGGCAACAATTTCCTCATCCACAACACTTTGTGGTTCCTGTTCATTTTCCATCGAAGCCTTAGTGTTATCATCATCTTGAACTTCTTCAAGATGAATTTTACTCCCACTAGTATTTCTAGAAATAAATTCTCTTTCTAGAAAGACAGCATTTCTGGCAACAAACACCTTGCCAAGTGTGGGATTGTAAAAGTAATATCCCTTAGTTTCCTTGGGATATCCTACAAAATAACACTTATCGATTTGGGTCCTAGTTTATCCGAGACTTGGACGTCTAACGTAAGCTTCACAACCCCAAATCTTTATAAAAGACATTTTGGGACTCTTCGGTCCATATCGTATATGGTGTCTTTTCTCGACTTTTGATGGAACGCGATTAAGTGTGAAAGCGGCTGTCTCTAGAGCTAAACCCCAAAAGGAAGTAGGTAGATCAGTCTGGCTCATCATTGATCGTACCATATCTAATAGAGTACGATTTCTCCTCTCAGATACACCATTCCATTGTGGTGTTCCAGGTGGAGTGAGTTGGGATATTATCCCACACTCAGCCAGGTGATCACGAAACTCTTGACTAAGGTATTCACCACCTCGATCTGATCGAAGTAGCTTAATACGCTTACCAAGTTGGTTTTGTACTTCATTCTTGAATTCTTTGAACTTTTCAAAGGATTCTGACTTATGTCTCATCAAATATAAGTAGCCAAATCTACTCATATCATCAGTGAAAGTAATAAAGTACTTATAGCCTCCTCGGCCCGACATTGAAAGGGCCACATACATCGGTATGTATGAGTCCTAACAAGTCTGTCGCTCTCGCCATGTCCACTAAATGGAGTTTTAGTCATCTTTCCTAAAGACAAGACTGCATACCTCATATGATTCAAAATCAAATGAGTCCAATAATCCATCTTTATGGAGTTGGGATATGCGTTTTTCATTTATGTGACCTAGCGCGATGCGAAGATATGGTTCAAATCATTCGATTTGAACCGTTTGGTATTTACGTTATAAATTGGGTTATCTAAATCTAGAACATAGAGACCATTCATAAGTGGTGCATTACAATAGAACATTTCATTTAAATAAATGGAACAACATTTGTCCTTTATTATAAAAGAAAAGTTTTTCTTGTCTAAACAAGATACAGAAATTATGTTCTTTGTTAATGCGGGTACATAAGCACTCCTCTAGTTCTAAGATAAGCCCGATGGGCAAAGACAAAGAATATGTTCCTACATTTCTGACAACTTTTGCGCCATTGCCTACTCGTAGGTCCACTTCACCCTTTGCCATTATTCTACTATTTCTCGGTCCACGCACATTAGTACAAATGTGAGATGCACATCCATTATCTAATACCCATGTAGAAGAAATAGATAGATTAACTTCTATAACGTGTATACACGAGGCGAAGTCCCACTTCTCTTGTTCTTTACTTCCTCAAGGTAGACTTTGCGATTCAGCTTCCGGTGTCGATCTCACCGCAATGGAAGCGGTCCCTTCCTTAGGTACTTTACCTTTACCCTTTGAAGTGGATGAATTGGCCTTGCCTTTGGCTTGGGTCTTACCCTTGCCTTTAAGCTTACCTTTGTCCTTCTTGACCATTAGTACATTACTAACTTTCTTCTTGAGATTTGGTTGTGATTCTCAACATCTTTGAGAATCTCGAGCAAAGGTTTATCAATTTCATTCATGTTATAATTCATAGCCAATTGATTGTATGCTTCGCGAGCGATTGCGAGGATAACATCGGTTGCCAATTCTTGGCTCGATGGAAAACCTAGTCTTTCGAGGTTCTCAGCGTACCCAATCATTTTGAGTGCGTGAGTTCCTACAGTGTTCCTTCTTGCATCTTGCATGCAAAAAGAGCCTTAGACACTTCAAAACGCTCGTGCCTAGCTTGTCCTTGATATAGTTGTTTCAAATGCTCAACCATATCATAGGCATCCATGTTCTCATGTTATGAAGCTCGAGAGTTCATGGTGGCAAGCATAAGGCATGACACATCTAATCGTCATCTTGATGCTTCTTATAAGCATCCTTTTACCTGCAGTGGCCGTAGGCGGGTATTTCGAGGGTAGCTGCTCTAGGACATATAGTTTGCGTTCTTGCTTGAGGATAATCCTCAAGTTCCTATACCGATCAAGAAAGTTTGCTCCATTGAGCTTGTCCTTCTCAAGGGACGGATCGCAAGTTGAGGGTGTGTCGTGTTAGATGACATGGTGATCTACAACATTAAAATGCAAAGTTAAGTATCATACCTAAATCATTTAATTAGGCCTTTAATTAAATGAGGCTCCACTAAATTCTCATAGCTACTATTTTGGCTATAAATTTATATGGGATAAAGATCCACATCATAATTAGTCTTGAGTTAGCTTTGGCTAATCGCCCAAGGCGTAGTATAATTAGGTAGGCAATCTTTTGCCAATTACATCTGATGTAACTCTTTAATAGCTTTGGTTAAGTTTTAGATTAGTTTAGTGTTTATTCCTAAACCCGGCTTCGGTGTGGCGAAGGCACAAGGCCTTCTTGGATATCGAGCAACGACCACTTCTAAGACAAAGTGATGTTGGAAATCACACAAAACTAATGTTAACACTTATGTTCAAAGCTAATATATGCCTCTACTTTCTTAACCAATTAAGAAACACTTAATTAAGTCTTAACCAAGATGATAGCGGGACATCACGATTGTCCACTCGCACCCCTCAAGATAAAATGCATTGCTTTGCTTTGGCAAACCCAATAACAAATGATCGAGGAAGTAGTGAGTACCAACTTTGGTAGGCATATCGTTTAGACTTATTAAGAAATAAACATGTATCATATACATATTAGCATACATCACATATAAGCTAAACTAATCATGCATCACATACAAGCTAAACTAACATGCATCACATACATATTAAACTAACGTGTCATGGTTATGGCCCTTATTCTACAATCTTCTCAAGCCAATGAAAAGATTGATTGGTCAACCTAGGGATAGCATCTTCTCCTAAGTGCTTCCTTTTGGTTGTCTTGTGTGTTGACTTCCTCCTTGTAACCTCATCTTCCAATGGACCCTCCATCCTTGTTTTGTACATTACAAAAGGAGAAATACTCGAGTTACATTCGAGTCTAAAACTAATTTTACAACAAGAATATTAGGAGAAAGGCACGACACGCAGGCCGTATTAAGAATTACAACACACAATCACAAACTTTTTGGGACTAGGCCATAACCATGCACCATGTCATTTTAACTTTTAAAAGACATTGGATATTTTATTATGTTTGAAAATTTGCTAATGCAATTATCAACTCATAATAAAATTTATCCTACTTCTATATCACATATAAAATAGAGAAAACCTATTTTTATACGATCTTTCGCTAGTGGCTCTGATACCCTTTGTAGGGAAATCTCGTATGCCAAATGGCATATCTTAGACGGAAAATAGGATCCCTTCCAAGTGATCCATGCGAAAGCAAACTCGTATAAAATAAATTTCTCTAAACCAAACCTATCTTATAGGAGAGGATTACCTTTGTTGCGTGCCCTTGTTAATCCCGCTTTTCCTTTCGGTTTGTTGGATCTTTAGCACGTTCAAGTGTCCGTGCCTCTATACGTATCCACACGAGCACACTCTTGTCTCACAAAAGGAAAACTAGAAGAGCTCTCCTTTACTTCTTGCTAGAGAAGTCCCTAAAGGAGAGGAAGAGAGGGAAAAGAGAAGGGAAGAAGAAGACTACTCTTCTTGCTAGCCTACACTCACAAACGCACACAACTAAAGCTTCGTCGAAGCTCTCTCAAAACCACAACACCAAAAACTCACTATGGCGGCCACTCCATGGAGCCTTTTATAGGGTTGGAAAAACCCTTCCACCTCCTTCACATTCAATGCAATCCATTGCATTGAGACACCTCAAAAGGATTTGGCTTCCTTGTTTGGCGGCCACTTAAGGAGACAAAACCATTTTGTTTCCTTCCTTAACTAATAGCTTAGGTGGATGCTTAGGTGGCATGCTTATGTGGCATGCTTATGTGGCATTCTTATGTGGCATTCATGCATGTTGAATTAATCTTATTAATTCAATTAAGCTTATGTTATCATATTGAATTAATCTTATTAATTCAATTAAGCTTATGTTATCATATTGAATTAATCTTATTAAATCAATAAGGTAACATATTGAATTAATCTCATTAAATCAATTAGCTAAAATTCTCATTAAGCTTAAAGTCCAAAAACCATTTTGTACTTAAGCTTATTCCCAAATTATTCTAGTCAAACTAGAATACTCTAATTCCTCTAATTATCATACTCTTTGTGTGTGACCCTATAGGCTCTCATAACGTTGGCAGTGGACCTAAACTCTTTTAGATACACAAGCAATGAGCGGCATCTAGCAATACATCATTGCTACACAAGTTACGAGATAAGTCAAGATCCGACTAACCTTTCCGTGACTACTATAATATATGACCGTGTCCTTCTATCCTTGATATCAGTTGATCAATGAGGCATAGGCCGTGTCATCCTCGATCAATCTATGTGTTTCTTGATCCCTGAGTAAACTAACTCAAACAAATGAGCTCAATATCTCATATTGACTCATTCGAGCATGGCCATGCGTTTTAGTAGTTCTACTCAATCAAGGGGCCCACCGATATCACTCCCGTCATATGGAAGGGATAGATCCCATCTACATCACTCACATCCCTCGCATAATTTGTTACATACCCGATGTCGCCTTTATGGTCCACCTTTCGGGTGACGTTTGTGATACCAAAGTACATAACTCCTTATGTAGGGAACCGTAGTGACTTGAGTCTAAGGACTATTCATACCAATAGTCACATGAGAAAGTTTATGACACTCATATAACGATCCATGAAACTTTCTCATGGTGGTTGATTCGATTATATATTCTCAATATATACCCATGTGTCAACTTCGATATCATATATCCATGACTTGTGAGATCAAGTCATCAATTGACCTACATGCTAGTCTTTATGTATTAATATTGCCCTTGCATATTAATACTGACTAGAACATTTAGGAAAGTGTTCTCTCTGACCTCTCATAATCAGTTACGCGATTGATGTCTTTGTAGATAAGAACCTACTTTTCTAGGGCATTATTATATTTAAATTAGCTGGCACAAGCAAGATGTAAATATAATAACCAATCCTTTGCCTTTATAGAATATGATACAAAATGTTCCCTATTCAACCATCACATGATTGGTTCTAGGGCTTTAACTAACAATCTCCCACTAGCACTAGTACCAATCACTATGATATCTAATACCTAGTGACCTAGTGTGACCATCATGCTTCCTCTGTGCCAAAGCCTTGGTCAATGGATCTGCGATGTTAGCTTCTGTCGGTACTCTGCATATCCTCACATCTCCTCTATCGATGATCTCTCGAATGAGATGGAAGCGCCGCAGTATGTGTTTGGTCCGCTGATGTGATCGAGGTTCCTTAGCTGTGCAATAGCCCCATTGTTGTCACAATAGAGGTCTATTGGATCTGCAATGCTAGGAACTACCCCAAGTTCAGCGATGAACTTGCGAGCCAAATGACCTCCTTTCTTTGCATCGGATCTTTGCAATATACTCATGTTGTAGAATCGGAATTGTCTGCTTGAACTCTTCGACTCACGGCTCCACCATTCGAGCAAAAAAAAACGCACCGATTTGCGATCTATAGTCATCCTTGTCTGTTTGGAAGCTTGCATCACTGTAACCCTTTACAGTTAGCTCCTCATTGCCTCCAAATATCAGGAAATATTCTTTCGTTCTTCGTAAGTACTTAAGAATATTTTTGACTGCTATCCAGTGACTTTCACTTGGATCGATAGTATCTACTCGTCATGCTCAAAGCATACGAGGCGTCGAGCAGTACAAAGCATGGCGTACATGATAGACCCTATAGGCGATGCATAAGGGATCTTATCCATGCGATCTCTCTCCTCCTTAGAAGAGGACATTGAGTCTTGAAAGACTCACACCATGTGATAAAGCGAAACCCTTTCTTAGAATTTTGCATAGCGATCTAGCACTTTATCAATGTATGTACTCGACTTAGGCCAAGTAATCTTCTAGATCTATCTCTATAGATCTTGATGCCTAGAATATAGGCAGCTTCACTAAGTCCTTCATCGAGAAACAATTCCCTAACCACATCTTCACAATTTGGAGTGAGGGAATATCATTTCCGATGAAGTATGTCATCTACATACAAGACAAGAAATACAATGCTCCCACTATTTCTCTTGTAGACACAAGGCTCATCTTCATTCTTGATGAAACCAAACTCTTTGATTGCATCATCGAATCGAAGATTCCCGGCTTGAAGGCTTGCTTTAGTCCATAAATGGACCTTTGCGGTTTGCATACCTTTCGAGGATGCTTTGGATCTTCAAAACCCTCGGGTTGTGTCATGTACACATCCTCGAGTAGCTTTCCATTCGAGCGGTTTTGACATCCATCTGCCAGATCTCATAATCATGGTAGGTGCGATAGCAAGTATGATCCGAATGGATTTAAGCATCATGGGTGAAAAGGTTTCTTCATAGTCAATACCATGAATTTGTTTGAATCCTTTAGCCACCAATCTACCTTTATAGGTATGCTTATTACCATCCATATGGTCTTTACTTTAAAGACCACTTACACCCAATGGGTTTTACCCCTTCAGGTGGATCAACCAAAGTCCATACTTGGTTAGTGTACATGGATTCCATTTCGGATCTCATGGCCTCTAGCCATTTCTCGGAATCTGGGCTCATCATAGCTTCTTTATAGGATGTAGGCTCGTCAAGATTGATAAGCAATACATCACCGTTGTCGTCGAGAGAAAGAATATCTCTCGGGTTGTGGATCCTATTAGATCTGAAGAGGTTGGTCTACTTGAGCAGTGTTTGTTCCACAACTCTTTGGGCAACAATTTCCTCATCCACAACACTTTGTGGTGCCTGTTCATTTTCCATCGAAGCCTTAGTGTTATCATCATCTTGAACTTCTTCAAGATGAATTTTACTCCCACTAGTATTTCTAGAAATAAATTCTTTTTCTAGAAAGACAGCATTTCTGGCAACAAACACCTTGCCAAGTGTGGGATTGTAAAAGTAATATCCCTTAGTTTCCTTGGGATATCCTACAAAATAACACTTATCTGATTTGGGTCCTAGTTTATCTTAGACTTGACGTCTTACATAAGCTTCACAACCCCAAATCTTTATAAAGACATTTTGGGACTCTTCGGTCCATATCATTATATGGTGTCTTTTCTCGGCTTTTGATGGAGCAGCGATTAAGTGTGAAAGCGGTGTCTCTAGAGCTAAACCCCAAAGGAAGTAGGTAGATCGATCGCTCATCATTGATCGTACCATATCTAATAGAGTATGATTTCTCCTCTCGGATACACCATTCCATTGTGGTGTTCGGTGGAGTGAGTTGGGATATTATCCACACTCAGCCAGGTGATCACGAAACTCTTGACTAAGGTATTCACCACCTCGATCTGATCGAAGTAGCTTAATGCGCTTACCAAGTTGGTTTTGTACTTCATTCTTGAATTCTTTGAACTTTTCAAAGGATTCTGACTAATGTCTCATCAAATATAAGTAGCCAAATCTACTCATATCATCAGTGAAAGTAATAAAGTACTTATAGCCTCCTCTGGCTTCAACATTGAAAGGGCCACAAACATCAGTATGTATGAGTCCTAACAAGTCCGTCGCTCTCTCGCCATGTCCACTAAATGGAGTTTTAGTCATCTTTATTAAAAGACAAGACTCGCAGACCTCAGATGATTCAAAAGCAAATGAGTCCAATAATCCATCTTTATGGAGTTGGGATATGCGTTTTTCATTTATGTGACCTAGCGCGATGCGAAGATATATGTCTTAGTTCAAATCATTCGATTTGAACCGCTTGGTATTTACTATTACGTTATAAATTGGGTTATCTAAATCTAGAACATAGAGACCATTCATAAGTGGTGCATTACAATAGAACATTTCATTTAAATAAATGGAACAACATTTGTCCTTTATTATAAAAGAAAAGTTTTTCTTGTCTAAACAAGATACAGAAATTATGTTCTTTGTTAATGCAGGTACATAGAAGCACTCCTCTAGTACTAAGATAAGCCCGATGGGCAAAGACAAAGAATATGTTCCTCTGACTACTGACAACTTTGTGCCATTGCCTACTCGTAGGTCCACTTCACCCTTTGCCATTATTCTACTATTTCTCGGTCCCACACATTAGTACAAATGTGAGATGCACATCCAGTATCTAATACCCATGTAGAAGAAATAGATAGATTAACTTCTATAACGTGTATACACAGGCGAAGTCCCACTTCTCTTGTTCTTTACTTCCTCGAGGTAGACTTTGCGATTCGCTTCGGTGTCGATCTCACCACAATGAAGCGATCCCCTTCCTTAGGTACTTTACATTTACCCTTTGAAGTTGATGAATTGGCCTTGACTTTGTCTTGGGTATTACCCTTGCCTTTGCGATTACATTTGTCCTTCTTGACCATTAGTACATTACTTTCTTTCTTCTTGAGATTTGGTTCGTGATTCTTCAACATCTTTGAGAATCTCGAGCAAAGGTTTATCAATTTCATTCATGTTATAATTCATGACGAATTGATTGTATGCTTAGACGATTGCGAGGATAACATCGATTGCCAATTCTTGGCTCAATGGAAAACCTAGTCTTTCAAGGTTCTCAGCGTACCCAATCATTTTAGTCGTGAGTTCCTCAGTGTTCCTTCTTGCATCTTGCATGCAAAAGAGCCTTAGACACTTCAAAACGCTCGTGCTAGCTTGTCCTTGATATAGTTGTTTCAAATGCTCAACCATATCATAGGCATCCATGTTCTCATGTTGTACGAAGCTCGAGTTCATGGTGGCAAGCATAAGGCATGACACATCTAATCGTCATCTTGATGCTTCTTATAAGCATCCTTTTGAGAGTGGCCGTAGGCGGGTGTTTGAGGTAGCTGCTCTAGGACATATAGTTTGCGTTCTTGCTTGAGGATAATCCTCAAGTTCCTATACCGATCAAGAAAGTTTGCTCCATTGAGCTTGTCCTTCTCAAGGACGGATCGCAAGTTGAGGGGTGTGTCGTGTTAGATGACATGGTGATCTACAACATTAAAATGCAAAGTTAAGTATCATACCTAAATCATTTAATTAGGCCTTTAATTAAATGAGGCTCACTAAATTCTCATAGCTACTATTTAGCTATAAATTTATATGGGATAAAGATCCACATCATAATTCGTCTTGAGTTAGCTTTGGCTAATCGCCCGAGCGTAGTATAATTAGGTAGGCAATCTTTTGCCAATTACATCTGATGTAACTCTTTAATAGCTTTGGTTAAGTTTTAGATTAGTTTAGTGTTTATTCCTAAACCACTTCGGTGTGGCGAGGCACAAGGGCCTTCTTGGATATCGAACAGCGACCACTTCTAAGACAAAGGCGATGTTGAAATCACACAAAACTAATGTTAACACTTATGTTCAAAGCTAATATATGCCTCTACTTTCTTAACCAATTAAGAAAACACTTAATTAAGTCTTAACCAAGGCGATAGCGGGACATCACGATTGTCCACTCGCCCCTCAAGATAAAATGCATTGCTTTGCTTTGGCAAACCCAATAACAAATGATCGAGAGTAGTGAGTACCAACTTTGGTAGGCATATCGTTTAGACTTATTAAGAAATAAACATGTATCATATACATATTAGCATATATCACATATAAGCTAAACTAATCATGCATCACATACAAGCTAAACTAACATGCATCACATACATATTAAACTAACGTGTCATGGTTATGGCCCTTATTCTACAATCTTCTCAAGCCAATGAAAAGATTGATTGGTCAACCTAGGGATAGCATCTTCTCCTAAGTGCTTCCTTTTGGTTGTCTTGTGTGTTGACTTCCTCCTTGTAACCTCATCTTCCAATGGACCCTCCATCCTTGTTTTGTACATTACAAAGGAGAAATACTCGAGTTACATTCGAGTCTAAAACTAATTTTACAACAAGAATATTAGGAGAAAGGCACGACAGCCGTATTAAAATTACAACACACAATCACAAACTTTTTGGGACTAGGCCATAACCATGCACCATGTCATTTTAACTTTTAAAGACATTGGATATTTTATTATGTTTGAAAATTTGCTAATGCAATTATCAACTCATAATAAAATTTATCCTACTTCTATATCACATATAAAATAGAAAACCTATTTTTATACGATCTTTCTAAGTGGCTCTGATACCCTTTGTGGAAATCTCGTATGCCAAATGGCATATGCAAGCGGAAAATAGGATCCTTCCAAGTGATCCATGCAGCAAACTCGTATAAAATAAATTTCTCTAAACCAAACCTATCTTATAGGAGAGGATTACCTTTGTTGCGTGCCCTTGTTAATCCGCTTTTCCTTTGGTTTGTTGGATCTTTAGCACGCGTTCAAGTGTCCGTGCCTCTATCGTATCCACACGAGCACACTCTTGTCTCACAAAAGGAAAACTAGAAGAGCTCTCCTTTACTTCTTGCTAGAAGTCCCTAAAGGAGAGGAAGAGAGGAAAAGGAGAAAGGAAGAAGACTCCTCTTCTTGCTAGCCTACACTCACAAACCCACACAACCAAAGCTTCCACCAAGCTCTCTCACAACCACAACACCAAAAACTCACTATGGCCGGCCACTCCATGGAGCCTTTATAGGGTTGGAAAAACCCTTCCACCTCCTTCACATTCAATGCAATCCATTGCATTGAGACACCTCAAAAGGATTTGGCTTCCTTGTTTGGCGGCCACTTAAGGAGACAAAACCATTTTGTTTCCTTCCACCTTAACTAGCTTAGGTGGATGCTTAGTGGCATGCTTATGTGGCATGCTTATGTGGCATTCTTATGTGGCATTCATGCATGTTGAATTAATCTTATTAATTCAATTAAGCTTATGTTATCATATTGAATTAATCTTATTAATTCAATTAAGCTTATGTTATCATATTGAATTAATCTTATTAAATCAATAAGGTAACATATTGAATTAATCTCATTAAATCAATTAGCTAAAATTCTCATTAAGCTTAAAGTCCAAAAACCATTTTGTACTTAAGCTTATTCCCATATTATTCTAGTCAAACTAGAATACTCTAATTCCTCTAATTATCATGCTCTTTGTGTGTGACCCTATAGGCTCTCATAGCGTTGGCAGTGGACCTAAACTCTTTTAGATACACAAGCAATGAGCGCATCTAGCAATACATCATTGCTACCCAAGTTCTGAGATAAGTCAAGATCCGACTAACCTTTCCGTGACTACTATAATATATGACCGTGTCCTTCTATCCTTGATATCAGATTGATCAATGAGGCATAGACCGTGTCATCCTCGATCAATCTATGTGTTTCTTGATCCCTGAGTAAACTAACTCAAACAAATGAGCTCAATATCTCATATTGACTCATTCGAGCATGGCCATGCGTTTTAGTAGTTCTACTCAATCAAAGGGCCCACCGATATCACTCCCGTCATATGGAAGGGATAGATCCCATCTACATCACTCACATCCCTCCGCATAATTTGTTACATACCCAGTAATCGCCTTTATGGTCCACCCTGTTACGGGTGACGTTTGACGATACCAAAGTACATAACTCCTTATGTAGGGAACCGTAGTGACTTCAGGTCTAAGGACTATTCATACCAATAGTCACATGAGAAAGTTTATGACACTCATATAACGATCCATGAAACTTTCTCATGGCGGGTCAGTTCAGTATATATTCTCCAATATATACCCATGTGTCAACTCGATATCATATATCCATGACTTGTGAGATCAAGTCATCAATTGACCTACATGCTAGTCTTTATGTATTAATATTGCCCTTGCATATTAATACTCGACTAGGAACATTTAGGAAAGTGTTCTCTACAGCCTCTCATAATCAATTCTGCCAATTGATGTGCTGTAGATAAGAACCTACTTTTCTAGGGCATTATTATATTTAAATTAGCTGGCACAAGCAAGATGTAAATATAATAACCAATCCTTTGCCTTTATAGAATATGATACAAAATGTTCCCTATTCAACCATCACATGATTGGTTCTAGGGCTTTAACTAACAATTTGATCATGTTCTGATATATCATAGTCTCATCTAGTATTATTTATAATACCTCGGGAGCCAATGAAACTATTTTAGTAAAATTCAACTATCTCAATTCCCGAGCGATCGCACCAAAAACCCGAGTTCCCTTTGGGTTTCCTTCTTGATCAATGACAACCGCAGCATTGTCATCATATCGTATTATGATACTGTTGTCACGTTTGAGTTCTTTACAAGTACGTACAATTACAACTCTAATTACTTCGGATCTTTCTAGTGGCATATTTGGCACTGCTTCTTTGATTACAGCAACAATAACGTCACCAATATGAGCATATCTATAATTACCAGCTCCTATGATTCGAATACACATCAATTCTCGAGCTCCGCTGTTATCCGCTACATTCAAAAAGGTTTGAGGTTGAATCATATTATTTTATTGGAAAGAATGAAGGAAAGAAAAAAAGAAATATTTTCTGTCCAGAAATAAAGAAACTTGCAGTTTTTTTTTCATCCTCAATAGACCATTTAGTTCTAGATCGCCATCCTGACAAATTGAGTTCGTATAGGTATTTTGGACGCAGCTAGTGAAATAGCTGCTCAGCTCACCCATTTCATAAAGTATTCGACTGGTCTAACAACGGATACCCAATATTCGGGAATCCCTTCCCGAACCCATACGTGTTTCTGTGGGTCTCACTGTAACTTGAGTTTGTCGAAATATGCATCGTACCCATATTTTTCCACCACGACGCACATATCGTGTAATTGCTCTTCGCCCTGCTTCTATTTGTCTAGCTGTGATCCAAGTGGGTTCGAGTGCTTTAAGAGCGTATCTGCCGAAACAAATATGATTGCCGCGACAAGATATTCCCTTCATTCTTCCTCTATGTTGTTTACGAAATCTGGTTCTTTTGGGGTTATAGTTGATGGTCATTTCTTAATTCGATCTCTACTGCAAAACTGGACACGAAAGTTTCCTTTCACCCAGCTCCTCGCGAATGAAAAGATTCACTAATATGACATATTACAGATACACATGGAAAAATAATCCAATAAGACATTTATCAATATTGAATTTGTTATATAGGAAGACGGGATATACAGATAGAATGTTTCTATTATGCATATTTATGGATTATAAATAATGTTTATAATGTGTTTTTTTTTTATAATGATCCTTATTTTGACCCTTCTCAAATGGTGCCAAAAGAGTGTAATGGAATCTACAGTGTCGCGGCGAATATTGACTCTTTGTTTTTGTTATTTCGAGGTCAATCCATGACTTCTCGAAATAAATTTATTTTTCTCGGTTCATTCCGCCATCCCACCCAATGAATTATTGGATTTGTTTTCAGAGAATCCTATGCGATGTGAGTTTCATCGTTCTATAGCTTCTCCATTAATGGTTAAGTCAACTCCAATGGAGCTCCTTCCAAAATTGATCTTCTTGAGTCAATCTACTTAGTTTTTATTAACCCGAGGCTCTTTATTATTCATATCGCTTTATTTTATTATTTTATTATTATTTTATATTTATTATTTATTCAGTTTTGATGCTTTATTACATTGCCTTTTATGAGGTAATTCATAGACCATACATATTGGAATCATATATCATTTATATTTTTGTTCTTTCTTTCTCTCATCCTTCCATTTATCTACATCTCTTTATTTTTGCTTCACAACCCATAAATAATTTGATTTCCATAAATAATATTTTTTATAGAAAAGGTTTTAGTTGCAGTTGCTGCAACTATATGATTGATCCACCCATCTCATATAGTGACTGTTTCTTGGGATATCGATACTACGAAGCAATAAGTTAGTTATTAGTTTTTTTATTATACTTATTAAGTTAAGTTTAAGTAACTTAATTAAGTTTAAGTGGGGGTCAGTCTTTTTTTGAATCCCAACTCTTAACTCTAAAGAAAAATTAACGAGTCACACACTAAGCATAGCAATTCTAACAAATGGTTAATCGAATTTTTATTCAACCTTATAGAATTAGAATTGCTCATTTTTGTTTGATTTAATGGAAAAAGAATGAACAAGTTTGTGATTTTTTGTTCTATCACTGAATAGAATGAAAAGACAAATAAAAGTAAAGTCTATTATTGCTCCTCCCAAAATATCCAAATTTTGATGCCTAATACTCCATAAATAGTTCGAATTATATAGGAACAATGATCAATTTTTGCGCGAATTGTTTGTAAGGGAACTCTCCCTTCTCTGATCCACTCGACACGTGCAATTTCTTTTCCGTTGATTCGCCCTGCAATTTGTACTTGAATTCCTTTTGTATCTGTTTGTTCAGCTAATTCAATAGCTTTTTTCATTGCCTTTCGAAATGAAACTCTATTTTTTAATTGTAAAGCTATATATTCCACAAGAATATTGGGTTGCCCATTGGGTTTTTCCACTTTTGTAATAGCAATATTGAGTCTACGGTTCACAGAATGCAATTTTTTTTGTATATTCACCTGTAATTCTTCGATGCCTCCTGCTTGGCCCTCTATTAAGAAATTAGGAAATCCAATATAGATTATGACCTGGATCAAATCAATCCTTTTTTAATTTCTATCCGTGCAATTCCTTGAGGATATTCTCCTATTTTTTTGTACATAGTTCTTAATACAATTCCTTATTTTTTCATCTTCTTGTAA
Source organism: Wurfbainia villosa (assembly GCA_025175895.1). Classification (NCBI taxonomy): domain Eukaryota; kingdom Viridiplantae; phylum Streptophyta; class Magnoliopsida; order Zingiberales; family Zingiberaceae; genus Wurfbainia; species Wurfbainia villosa. The sequence goes on along the minus strand of CM045988.1, from coordinate 133,312,470 downwards.
ACTTACAGAATAATTTTTTGGTTTCTCGAACCAAAAGGAATGATGATGTTGAGTTGTACCAAGTCTGAAACCAAGTGGATTTATTTTTTGTCCCATATTTTTCTATTATATTTTTTTCCACCCATATATTATATTTTACTATAAATAATATAACGAATCTAAATCTTAGATTTATCTAATAAAAATTTAGATTTTTCTTTTAATACAATTGTTATGTGACAAGTAGGCCTTTTTATACCATAACTACGTCCTCGAGCTCGAGGTCTTAATTTTTTGATAAAACTATTCTTATTAACTTTAGCTTCACTAATAAATAAATCAGTTTCTTTCAAATTCATATTATGACTAGCGTTTGCTGCTGCCGAATAAACCAGTTTTAAAATTTGATAACACGCTCGATAAGGCATGAGTTCCAATATCATAAGTGTTTCTTCATATGAACACCCACGAATTTGATCAATTACTCTTCGCCCTTTGAAAACAGACATATTACATACATTTTGAACTAAAATTCTTATTTTTTTACTCGAAATTGATTTATTTATCATAAGGTTATGTATGATATCTCTCATCTCATCTATGTCTATGAATGATAATGTAATAGAATAGTATTTTCATTTTTTTGCGTGTAGCATACATATACATATTTATTTATATTGTATAACATATTTAGATTGTATATATGTATATTAAATACAAATACATAAGTATATAAAGTATAAGAAATGAACTTAACGATGAGATTTATTATCGTTTCTCGCATGTATCGTAAAAGACAGAGTAGGTGCAAATTCTCCCAATTTGTGACCCACCATACGATCTGTTATATAAATAGGTAAATGTTCCTTTCCATTATGAATAGTGATTGTATGGCCAATCATTGTGGGTATAATGGTAGATGCCCAAGACCAAGTTACTATTATTTCTTTCTCTTCCCTCGTGTTGAGTTTTTCCATTTTGCGATAAATGATTTAGCTACAAAGGGTTTTTTAGTGAATGTGTCATGTCACAGTATATTACTCCTTTTTTTTTTACATTTTTTTATTTTAAAGATTGGCATTCTATGTCCAATATCTTGAATATCTCGATCTAAGTTAAGTATAAAGGTCAGAATAAATAGAATAATGATGAATGGAAAAAAGAAAAAATCCTTTAGCTAGAAAAGGGGCGGATGTAGCCAAGTGGATCAAGGCAGTGGATTGTGAATCCACCATGCGCGGGTTCAATTCCCGTCGTTCGCCCATTACATTTTTTCAAATTCCAAAAATTCTATTTTCAATATTCCTATTTACGGCGACGAAGAATAAAACTATCACTATATTTTTTCCTTTTCCTACTTCTTCTTCCAAGCGCAGGATAACCCCAAGGGGTTGTGGGTTTTTTTCTACCAATTGGGGCTCTCCCCTCACCGCCCCCATTGTAAAATACCGGAGAAAAAAAAAAGGATATTCCTCGGTAATTGATAAAACATCTTGTGAAATTTTTCAGAAATTTTTAGAAATTTTTCTGGATTTAAATGGAGGTCTTATGGATATTTCATGGGGATAAAATGGATAGGCTTTTATAAAGCCTATTTAGACGGGAATTAAATGGGTTAATTAACCCGATGTTTTCCGTTTTCCCGTCGATTCTTTTCCCCCGACTCTCTTCTTTTCCCCGACTTCTCTTCTTCTTTTCCTCCACGTGCACCGCCACGCTACTGTCGCCGCCCAATCCGGCCGATCCCCCGCTCGATCTTCACCGGATTTGGCCCTTCCCACGCCGCTGCCGCGACCGTCGCCTTCTCCCTCGCGCTCGCCGTCGCCTTCTCCCTCGCACGCACTATGCCACTGTCGCGCGAGCGATCCTCTTCACTGCCGTCGGCACCGATCCAGTCGATCTCCGCCGATCTCCTTCCCGTGCATGCCGCCGTCGCCTAGGGTTGCCTCCTCGCGCCGCTTGCTGTGCACAGCACCCAACCGTGGCCCCTGTCGCCCGCCGTCACGCAGTCGGACATCACCATCGCATCTACTCCTTGCTGCCGCCTCTCCCCTGTTGTCTGATCTCCGGTTGCACACCACCGAGCCGAAGCCCTGTCACCCGTCGTCACACAGCCGGACTCCGCCGCTTGCCCTCCGTCGATCAAGCGCGGAGCTCAGATCGGCAAGATCTGTGTCGCGTCTTCTTGCTGTGTTCCCCTGATCGTGTGGTGGACATCACCAACTTTGATCAATGCCAGCCCTTCTGCTCAGACAATGCAGCCATCATTCTAGCCTTCTTCCACCGGAGATCTTACCGATCAGCTACCGAATTACGCGATCACAGAGGCGTTGTTGTCCTATCCATCACTTTGCTGTTGCGTCTTGCTCAACATCCTTGTTGTGGTTTACCGATGTGAAGATTATCTTGAGCGTATTCGTGTTGTAAATTGCACTATCAATGGCCGGACAAATCCTCCAACAACCTGTTCGGGTAATCTCATTGTTTCCTTGCTATTTTGGATTTATGGACTCTAGAGATGTGTTAGGAGGGAAGCTTATGTCTCTATGATTACAGGTTATGAGGGTGTTGGGATTGGGTTTCTTTTACATCCAATCCGACAATGGACTCAAATCTAATACCCTTAAGTGGAGCAGGAAACTGTGCAAGGAAAGTTAAGTGTGGTAAGTTCAAACCTAGATGTTTATGGATGCATATTGTTATTGCAATTGATCGTGGTTATGAATATTGGATTGTATCTATTATATAGATTGTGGTGAAATTTCAAGAACTTGGATCAAGAAGCTAGTGCCATGGATTGTCTTGTAAGTCTTGATTTATATATGATAGCTATGTAATAAGTTGATACAATAGTGTTAATTGGAGAGTTGATTTAGTAATAATGAATGGTATGAGATTGTACAACTATGGGAATTCGTTGATCGATCAGGGATTAGGATTGTATTAGACTCATATTCCTATAGATTGATTATGTTAGTGTTGAGTTATGTTGTATGTTAATTGCAGGACCTGGGTTCAGGATGGTCCTGTGGACGTGGAGATGCTCAGATAAGTCTTCATAGCAAGTAGGTAATTTCCTACTGGTCGGGTAGATGTAATGATTTTAAGATTTAGACATAGATATGAACCTTAGGTGTTCATATTACCTTGATTATGCTCTGTTTATCGTATGCTTGAACTTACCGTTTATATATATGTGTGCTCGATTATTGATAACACATATTCCCTAGCATGATCTAGAAGTTACAGATGTGATGTAAGTAGGTCTAACTGTTTAGTAGGGTGTAGATGTTAGAGTACGAAGGTTGAGCTAAATTGTAAATTTGGCAAAAAGGTCCTCTGTGGATAAGTATGACCCTAGATGTAGGACTTATTCCATACCGGATATGTTGCATTTATTCACCAACCACGGGTTGTGTGAATGGTCATGAGAATCGTGATAGGTCGCTACTACGGACCGATGGTCCTAGCTTGTCTGATTAGATGAGTGACTCTCTACGGGATAGAGTGTCTTGATCAATTGGGTGTGACTCTTTGTTGAGCAGAGAGTCTAGGGTAGATGTTCGTATGTGAGACGGTATCTCATGTCATTGCATGTATCGACGACATCATCTCCCCTTGGGGTTGAGAGAGAGTCGATCATCCCGCCTCCGGGTTACTTCTAGAGGAGTAATCGGTGTGAGGGCATAACAATTTTTGGGCCGCACTCTACCATTATTGACGAGGGTTGTTGGAGTTGCGTGCAGTTGTCCTGGGTGCGTGGCACTCGACCGCTCATTAGCAATGTCAGTCGGAGTGGCCAACAGCAGGGACCCCCGTTGCGTAGCGAGCTCTTTACGCTCATATGCTACTTGATCATACTACCCAACTCGGTCACTCAAGAGTGGCGGTGAGTCGGGATAGTTGTCATGTCGTGCCACCTAGGCCACACCGGGTCGTGGTAGCGAGTAGGGGTGAGCAGACATGACCATGCATCTTGCATTGTTGTATCATCTATGGTTATATATATATACATAACTGCTTGTATATATATATATATATATGGATGATGGTGATTGGTATACATACAGATACAGTCTATATGTATACTCACTTTGATGATGCATTTGTATGTACTATGCATGTTGCATTTGTTTGTACATATTCATACATGCTATTGCATATTCCTGTATGGTAGGTAGGTTGATATTTGTATACCTATCGGATATTCACAGTGATACCCTTGACTCAGGTTAGGATACTGTGTTAGTATCTTTGTTATACCCTATGATGTGATTATATGCCCAGGTTGGATCAGGATAGAGTAGCTGACTGCCAGGTATGTCAGCATCGTTGATGTTCAGTTTATTTAGTATATGCATGCATATCTATAGTTATGCTGATGTATACTTGTTGTATGAGTAGATTAAACTGTTGAATGACATGTAATATTGATACATATATTTACATGTTTTCTCTGATTACCTGCTGAGTTTTACTCACCACCTCCGACCCTGGGTTTTCACGCCTGTGCAATGTAGATGACTTAGGTGCATTGTGCGATCCATCCCATCTCCGTTTTCTGAGTCTCCCGAGAAGTTCTTTTTCTTATGGCTTGGACTTGTTTATTGTGTTTTAAATTTTGGTCCTATGTCATGGACCTTAGTTTATATTTGGACTTCGTCTTTATGTTGTGGACGTTATTTTGGTGTTGATGTTTTTGTACGGTTTTAGTGTTGTGGTCTTGTCAGGTGGAGTACACCTGTATATTATATTTTTATTATGTATGTTGTGGGTATGCGCTCTTTATTTCCGCTGCTATTATTTGTTATGTATATATATTGTTGTTGTTGTGGGCCTACGGGCCTTGTATTAACCCGAAATGTTGCCACGTACAGGGGAGATGCCGTCCGTTTGATTTTCGGCTCGGCATGCTCTCGGGGCGTGACAACTTTAGTGGTATCAGAGCCGAAGGTTCTGCGATGCCATATTATGATTTTGTATTTGAGTTTTTGATTCTCGGGAGTCGGTATATTTTTCGGTTTTGGTTTTTGTGAGATGGGATTGACCGCGCCATAAGCTCCAGGCAGCACGAAGTGAGTATTCCTGATAACTCATATTTCATATAGTTACTTATCTAAATTTGTTCAATAGGTGTATATCGTCAAAGGTTATGGCACCTATGCGGACTCGTAGTAGGGGTCGTCCATCGAGGCGACCAACCGGAGTGACCTTTAGGGTTTATACTTCCGGTTATGTTGGCTATGCATTTAGAATGCTTATACCAGGGAATAACCTATAGTGTGTTGGTTATTTTTCGTAACCGTGGTATGAGTTGACCACGGGAATGACCTGTTGAGTCTGTAAGTCTTGAACCTGTGTCGAGGAGGTGATTTACCTCTGAGAGCCGACTGATACCGAGTCGGAAAATAGGAGTCAAGTCGTCACATTTATTATGGAAATTAGAGACTACAGTCTTAGAGATTTCCACTAACTGTGCTAGTCAGATCATTACCTGTGGGTAATGAACAAACTTGTAGACTATTGTTGATGCAGATAGTGGAAGGCTAGGTTATGGAGTTTCATAGGGATTTTAACCCTGAATTGTTCGTACTGAGTTGTATAACTTTGAGAGTACTTTTAAGTACTTAACTCATGTTATACCGAGAAAGTAGAGTTAATTGCATACCATTATAGGGGTCAAGCCGGTATTTGGTGATAAATACAGAAAATAATCTTCGGAAAATAATATATCACTTGATCATGGATTAGTGATGTTGAAAGAGTGTATTTCCCCGTGTCACTTTTAGTGACACATTATAAGGAATTCTTGAGCTTCAAGAAAAGGTGACCGGTTAGTAACAGTATACGGTGCAGAGTCGTGAGACTTGTGGAGGTTTTTCACCGAAGTGCGCTAGCCCTAGTGGCAAACGCATGGAGGTATCCAATCGGAGGTCACGGGTTCGATCCCAAAGGGCTGCAGAAATTGCAACTCCCACGAATATGTGCGGAAAGTTCAACGAGCAGTGTCCGGAGGGTAAACCCGTGTACGCTCTGATAGGACAGTTGAACCGTGCGCCCAAAAATCCTTCGGGGTTTCTGATGAGGGGGGGTCTTCGGGCCCGGCGGCGGCAACTATAAAAAGTTTACCCATCACAGTTTTACCGAAGTGCGCTAGCCCTAGTGGCAAACGCATGGAGGTATCCAATCGGAGGTCACGGGTTCGATCCCAAAGGGCTGCAGAAATTGCAACTCCCACGAATATGTGCGGAAAGTTCAACGAGCAGTGTCCGGAGGGTAAACCCGTGTACGCTCTGATAGGACAGTTGAACCGTGCGCCCAAAAATCCTTCGGGGTTTCTGATGAGGGGGGGTCTTCGGGCCCGGCGGCGGCAACTATAAAAAGTTTACCCATCACAGTTTTAGGAACTTGGTTAGTCGGCAGCGATCCTGGTTCTAGAGAGTGGTGCTCTCCCTTCTCTCTAGAGAAGGCGTCAGGGAAGGCTGTGGCGGCTGAGGAAGAGAGCGAAACAGTGGCTGGGATCCTCTGCGAAGCGGATCGCGTGGTGAGAACGGTTGGCGTATAGAAAGAATCCAGGGATTTCTGCTTAGCCGGCGGTATCTCCAGGAGTGAGTAACAACAAAGGGCTAAGCTGTGAAGCAACAGAAGGAAGGTGGTCTAGTGGATGACAAGCAACAGATTATGGCCTGAGGAAGTCGGGAGGGGGGAATAATACGACCTGTGAATGGAATGTGGCGGAGAAGAAATCGAAGAACACAGACTGCAGGAGGAAACAAAAATGGCCCAACGAGGAACCACAGGTAGATACTAGGATAGCGAATGAGTGGGTGGTGTTTAAAGGCAGGAGATATACAGGGTTGATGGTAATCGAGATTACAAAAAATACTCACGATTGCAAAGGATTTGGGAAAGCTAGAAAGCGATCTGAGGTGAGTGGCGAGCGAGCTCAAACTGCAGTGGGAGATAAAGAAAGCCTAGGAGAGCAGTCCCCAGCAGGGAAAAGGGTTGGAGTCCATACACACACCGGAACCACTCAGAGTCGCCGGTAGGTCAAAGATTCAGGTGTTCCAAGTCATCTTCACGCAATCAAAGTATCCACAGCAGATGTGGGTGAGTAGACTGGTCTAGACAAGCTTGAGGATAGTCCAGCAAAGCCATATCGACGGAATCGGGCCACAAAGTTCCTGTGATTGCGCCGGCATTCCGCCTTCAACGAAGAAGAAGAAGATGACATGGCGTAAACTGATGGCGTGGCATAACTTAACTGACCTGGACCTATAAGAAGTGTTGAAGAGACAATAAGTCACATAAGTCACATATAACGGTCAACAAATTGGAAATTTGAATTTCAAAATGATGGGTTAACGGGCTGGCGCCCGCTAACAGAGCTGAATCCGCCAGAAATTCATGGCGACTGGCTGGCCGACAAGGAAAGGTTGGAAACGGATGGAACTACATTGTACTGAGACCATGAACGCAGGAGAAAAGGGGCAGCAAAGCGCCCGCAAAAACCTTCTGGTGCAACAAGACCCTCCAACGAGATCACAACAAACTTCATCGGAGGTAGAACCTGGAGAGCTGGAACAAAGGAAAGATCCTGCACAAGAACCGGAACAAGAAACACGGAGATGGGTGGATCTTTTCAAAACGAACAGAATATGCTCTGAAGACACAGCCCTACATGTACTACCCAGACAAGTTGATAAAATTAGGCTTACGGCAGAGGACCAAGAACCAATGGAAAAAACTGTCGGATTTTGCTTGATCGGGAGATTCTTGGGTCGTTTTTCGGGTTGGAAGGCAGTCAAGGAACTTACAGCAAGATGGAAAACGCCACATAAGCTGCTTACGCATAATTCGCTCTGGCTTGTATTCAAATTTACCTCGCAGGATCTATGTGACAGTGTGCTCAAAGGAGGGCCATATGTAGCTTACGGATGCCCTTTATATCTAAAGATGATGCCTCAGTGCTTTACGTTCCAGGCAGACATCCAAAACCAACTTCCCATATGGATGCAGATACACGGACTGCCAATAGATTGTTGGTCTATTCCGGCGCTAAGCAAAATTTCCTCCCAAATCGGTACGCCGCTGTTCACTGATCGCTTCACCAAAAACAGGGAGAGGGTTAATTATGCTCGTGTCTTGGTGGAAGTGGATATAACGAAACAACCCCAACCAAGCATGGAAATTGTTCTTCCAGATGGTCAAGAAGTGGAACTGGAAATAAGGTATGAAGCAAAATTGAAACTATGCTCGAATTGTAGGCAACTTGGTCATTATCAAAACAGTTGCACTGTAGTTGGCCGGAATATGGCTGGTGATCTTCGGGGAAAGTCAATGACTACAACAAGACAACACAGGGATGGTAACCAAGCTGCTAAGGGACAAGCCACAAAAGATACAACCACAGCTGCTGAAAATGGCACGGAACAGTGCCTGTCTGATAAGCTGCAGCAGCAAAAGAAATGGAAATCAGACCATGTGTCAACAGATACCACAGTTCCAGGAATAGCAAGATTAGAATCTGGAAGAATTAATAATACACCGAGGACATATAAAGCCAAAGAGAGGATGCAGAAGGGCCAGCAGGGAGGTACATCGATACAAAAGTCAAGCAACCAAACTGAAACTGAAACTGCTGTAGGTGAACTTTCAATCACAGTATCAGTTCAGGAACTAGTCAGTTACAGCCATCACCACCAGGGGTGATCGAAGGTCAACAACCTGCAAAAAGGGACAATTATAGAGGAGTTGATCAGCACATCAAGGAACAGCACGAAAAATCTGGGACAATACATGAGATGCAAGAGTGCCTGTCTGATAAACTGCAACAACAAAGAAATCAGAAATCAGAGTATGTTCTAATGGATAGCACAGTAAAAGGAGCAGCAAGATCTGAATCGGGGAGGATTGTTAGTAAACTGAAAGCATACAAAGCTAAAGAGAGGATGCAGAAGGATCATTAGGCCCACGCATCAAAAAAAAATTCAAGTTTTCCAACAGAAACTGAAACTGCTTCAGGTGGCCTGGTAAGTTCAGTATCAGTTTCAAGGGAATTTCAGTTACAGTTGCAGACTTCATCAACAGTGGATTTGGAGTGCCAACAAACTGGAAAAAAGGACAATCAAGGAGGATTTGAGCATCATATCAAGCAGCAACATGGACAAATGGGGAAAATACAGCTGAACCAATCTGTGGAAAATAGACTGGCAACTGTAATTTCAATTGCAGAAGTTTCAGAAGCAGCTTCTGATAAAGTTTCAGAAACAAGTTTAGGTCCCGTTATCCCAGGGGAGCACCCTCAAGCTAGCACTAAGGGAAGAGTGGAAGTGGGTGAGGGGAACAATGTCAGCATGCCACAAGAAGTTAGGATTCAAAAGCAATGTAAAGGGAAGGGAAAGATGTTACCTGAACATGATAACACAGACACAATTTCAGTTAATCAGGCTAAGCAAGCTGGGCATCAGAAGGAAAAGCTAGCTCCCAGAAATTCTAGGATGAATATCTCACCAGGAAACATGAGGCAGGTTATATGCAGCATTGACAGCAGGGAAAGAATGACCAAGGGGTCTAATAAAGAGTCTGATAATACACTCTTAGTGCAGAACCAATGCAGATTACTATCAAAGCCAGAAGTTAACACAAGGATACAAACTCCAGTAGTATCAGAGGTTGTCCCAATAACTGGAAACACATGTGTGCGATATGGGAAGCAATCAGCTGGCCTCTCTGAAGTAACAGCACTATTGAGTACAATGGAAGCAGGCCCAGTAGGAAAAGACATGATGTGCATCCCTGCAAAGGCAAATGACCAACTGGCACATGAAAGTTTTGGGGTAAATCAGGCAATTACAGGGATAAAGGACTGCATAGAGCAAACTGAAGTACTAGTACTGCAAGGAGGGAGTGTAAAATCAAAGGATACTGAATCACTGAATACAATGTCTGAAACACTAATTGAAACTGGGAAACTGGAAGGAAATCAGGGGAAATATGACCCTACTGCACAAATGGAGGAATGCAAGGAGGATGAGGGAAGCCCTTGGAAAATTCAAACTAGATCTAGAACATACAAGAAGAAAGCCAAACTGGATATAGCAAGAAAGCAAAAGGAAATAGCTCAACAACAGCAACAGCAGAAAGCACAGAAACCGGCCAAGAAAAGAAATGCATCAGCTGTATTGAAATCAGAATCTGCTGCAGAGGGTAGTATAAAACAATTGCCTGAATCTCAGAGGAAGTGGGCTGAACTTGTAGAGCAGGAAGAAGGTGAAATTTCCCCTGAAAATATCACAGATAAACTGCTGCAAGTGGGCACAGATGTAGACTGCACAGAATTAATCACAGAACCAGTCTTTGTGGCAGCAGAAAAGAGGGACAATGGTCAAAATGCTATTAATATTAAAGATCCAATTATCATACTTGGACTCCCAACCTTAGAATGGTGCAAGAACAAATACAATGGAAAAGACTCATGGGTGAAACAAGCTGCACAGGGGGTGAATTCTGAACAGAATCAAGGACAGCAGTTTGCTTCAGATGGAAGAGAAAATCAAACTGTAACAGGACAGCAGCTGGAAAAGAACGAGAACCTGAAAGGGAAGAATAAACATGATTGCCGACAGATGTCGGCGAATCCATTATGAAGATAGGAGCGTGGAACATTCGAGGCCTTAACACTGGCCTCAAACAGAGGGAAGTCAACCGGCTCCTCAAAACGCAGAATTTGAGTGTGTTATGTCTTATGGAATCCAAATTGACCAGCTGTGCCTTTCATCACTTTAAAGCCAACAGTTTACAACAATGGGAATCAAGTCAACAGATAGGTGATTCTGGAAGAAGTCGGATGCTACTCATTTGGGATGCTAGATATATTTCACTCACCATACAACAATGGGAAGATCAATTCATTCATGCAACAATTTTGGACAAGAGCACCAAAGGGACTTATGCGCTAACTTTTGTCTATGGGCAGCTATCGATTTCCTCTCGTAGGGAGATGTGGACAGGGCTACAACACTTGGCAGAGGGAATGACGTTACCTTGGCTTATAATGGGGGATTTCAACTCTCCCTTGACACCATCGGATAAAAAAGGAGGCATGGATGTTACAACTTACTCAACTGCAGATTTTCAAGAGTTCACAATGCTAGCAGGTGTGGAGGATTTACATTCCCTAGGATGCCAATATACATGGACAAATGGTAGAGTTGTGAGCAAGCTGGATCGAGCTATGGTTAACAGGTTATGGCTAGAGATGGACCAAAGCAGTTTTGCAGAATTTAAAGAACCAGGAGTCCACTCAGATCATGCAACATGTGTGGTTTCAGTTTTGGAAAAACAGAATTTTAAAATCAAACCGTTCAAGTTTTTCAATATGTGGACCAATCACCCTCAATTTCAACAACTAGTGCAAGAGGAGTGGAACCAAGCCACGACATGGTGCTCACATGGGACAGCTCAGTTCAGGTTTAAAAGGAAGCTTACCATGCTAAAGAAGGGACTGAAATTACTAAATCAACAACACTTCCAACATATTCAAAGCCGTTCAAAGAGGGCCCAAGAGCAACTCCAAATTCTGCAAAGTAGTGGTCTAGGTCTTGGGATCATGGATGACCACTACAAGGAAGCCAAGCAACAAGCGGATAAATTGGCCCAAGCAGAATATCTCTTCTATCTTCAAAAGGCAAAGCATAAATATTTCAAGGAAGTGGACCGAAACACACCCTTCTTTCATTCGTTGGTAAAGAGGAGCAACAAGCGGAGGGAAATAGTTGCGGTGGAAAAAATTGATGGAGAGATTACTATGGATGCCGGGGAGGTAGCAAATATATTTGTGGACCATTTCCAAAGACAACTAGGGGAGAAAACCGACCGAGCTCCATTCCAAAATGATTGCATGCAATATGGGAGGATGCTTACCATGGAACAGAAAACCCTTCTCACCCGTATGCCTTCGGCCGATGAAATCAAAAAGACATTATTTAGCATTGGTGAACTCAAAGCTCCGGGACCTGATGGATATAGCTCTAAATTCTATAAAGAGGCATGGGGAACAATTGAGCATGACTTTACTGAAGGCATTATGGAATTTTTTCAAAATGGGAAGCTTCTCAAGTCATGGAACCATACACTCATTAGCCTAATTCCAAAGAGTGAGCATGCCAGCAAAGTGCAGGACTATAGGCCGATATCATGTTGCACGGTGTTCTATAAGGTCATTTCCAAACTACTTGCTAGCCGGTTATCAGGGGTCGCAGATTACTTGCTGAATAGGGCACAGTCAGCCTTTGTTCAGGGAAGATCTATCACAGATAGCATTCATTTAGCCCAGGAATTGCTGAGACACTACACTAGGAAGAGGATATCCCCCAGGTGCACCCTGAAAATTGATCTGCAGAAGGCATTTGACTCTGTACATTGGGACTTCCTGTTGGATGTCCTCAGAGCCCTACAGTTCCCACCCATCTACGTTGCATGGATCAGAGAATGCATCACCACCACGTCTTTCTCTGTAGTGATCAATGGGTATACGCATGGGCATTTCCACGGGGGCAGAGGACTCAGGCAAGGTGACCCACTCTCACCCTACTTATTTGGCATTTGTATGGAGTACTTATCCAGATCCTTAGCGTGGGCTACTACCAGATCAGATTTCAGATTTCATCCCACTTGTGAGCACTTGGGCATATCCCATCTGATATATGCAGATGATCTATTGCTCCTATCCCGAGGAGACATACCGTCGGTTAGGCGCCTGGTCGATTGTTTGGCACAATTTTCACAGAGGGCAGGACTCACGGCCAATGTTGCCAAATCTAGCTGCTACATGGCGGGTATAGATGAGCAGACCAAAGCCCAGATATGCACTATCACTGGATTTCAGGAGGGAGAGATGCCATTCAGATACTTGGGAATCCCATTAGCTTCAAAAAAGCTCAAAATTTCAGATTATGGGATACTCTTAGATGGCCTCTCCAAGAGAATTAACGCATGGCCGAAACAGAGCCTCTCTTACGCAGGTAAAGCCCAGCTCATTGCATCGGTTCTGCAGGGGGTTGAGTGTTACTGGATGTCCATATTGCCCCTGCCAGCCGGAGTTATTGATCGCATATACAGTATGTGCCGGGCTTTCATGTGGACGAGCAAGAACCCCCCCATTGCATGGTCCGCTGTTTGTGGACCAAAGGAGGAAGGTGGTCTAGGCTTGAGGGACTTGAAGTCTTGGAACCTTGCACTGCTTGCCAAGGTTCTATGGCGTATACAGGACAGGCCAGACTCACTTTGGATACGATGGGTGCATCATCATTATCTCCGACAGTCTAGTATCTGGGGGCAGACACGGAGATGCACAGACTCGCCACTACTGAAGATGATTCTGCACATCAGAGATAGTATTATGGCTATTGCAGGCAGCCCTACGGCAGCATCGCATATGCTAGCTGCATGGTTTAGCAGAGGGGAAGGAGTGAGGCAGGCTTACGATCATTTCAGAGAGCACCGGCCGAAGAAGGCATGGGTCAGGACTGTATGGCAGAGGGACATTCAGCCGAGCCACCAGTTCACATTGTGGCTATTAGCAAATGGGAAGTTGCCCACCAGAGACCGACAGAGTTACATGGAGGACAGGAGATGTGCCTTTTGTAGGAGGGAGGAAGAGACGCAGATCCATGTATTTTTCAGATGCCAGGTTATCAGGCTATTGTGGGGACGGGTGAGGAGGTGGCTGCAGATGAGATCGGAGATGAGCACGTACAGGAGAGCACTACGGATCTTCAGACTTCACTATCGGGGGGACTCAGTCTGCATGAGAGCACGACACCTTGCCCTAGGAGCGACGGTACACTATGTATGGAGGGCAAGGAATGAGATCAGATTTGAGGATTCCCAATTTGATGAGGAGAGGATATTCAGGAGGATCCAAGTACATGTATATAGAGCACTTGATGTATCTTAGGAAAAAAAAAAAAATCCAGATTTTGGGGTTTAGGATTTTCAAAACCTAACCCCAATGTGTTAGGGTCTAACCAATTTTGGGGCTTAGGGTTCCAAACCCTAAGTCAAACCCTAAACCTAAACCTAATATTTTGGCAGGATGGAACATGGGGTTCAGGGTTTCTAAACCTTAAACCTAATATCAAAAAAAAAAAAAAAAAAAAAAAATTCTGGGTTTTTAGGGTTTCGGAACCCTAATAGTTTGGGGGATTAGGGTTTCCAAACCCTATTAGTATTGGGTTTATAGGGTTTTCAAAAAAAAAAAATAGATTCTGGGGTTTAGGGTTTTCAAACCCTAATGCAAACCCTAATGGTTTTAGGGTTTACGAACCCTAATAATTTGGGGGTTTAGGGTTTTCCAAAAAAAAAAAAAAAAAAAAATCTGGGTTTCTAGGGTTTCCGAACCCTAATAGTTTGGGGGTTTAGGGTTTCCAAACCCTATTAGTATGGGTTTATAGGGTTTTCAAAAAAAAAAAAAACAGATTCTGGGGTTTAGGGTTTTCAAACCCTAATGCAAACCCTAATGGTTTTAGGGTTTACGAACCCTAATAATTTGGGGGTTTAGGGTTTTCCACAAAAAAAAAAAAATAAATAAAATCTGGGTTTCTAGGGTTTCCGGAACCCAAATAGTTTGGGGGTTTAGGGTTTCCAAACCCTATTAGTATGGGTTTATAGGGTTTTCAAAAAAATAAATAAATAAATAAATAAATTCCAGATTTTGGGGTTGAGGGTTTCCAAACCCTATTGTAGAGTGGTTTGTTTTGATGGTGAATAGGTCCACCAGGATGACCTATCTAGTCCACAGATAACGGCTGTGGTAGAGACACACCAAATCCGTTTATGGCTGAGGCTTTGCCAAAAAGCCTAGATAGGTGAATAGGTCCACCTGAATGGCCTATCTAGTCCGCAGCAAACGGCTCGCGGTAAAGACACCGCAAATCCGTTGATAGCTGACCACTTGCTAAAAGTGGGTCCACGACACTAGAGAGGAGGATGATGATGGTCAGGTGACGCAGATAGGATGCAGATAGGATGTATGGACCTGAGCACGGGACCAGGTCAGGCAGGGAGTGCATCAGATGGAGGTGCACTCAGACTCAGGATGAGTGACAGTCATAGGTGGTGGTCATACTTCCAGCTACTGCAGCAGGATGCGAGAGGGAGGACTGGCCACACAGTACAGGAGAGGTTTGGTACATTGAGCGTGATGGTACACTTGAGAGCACATGTACTTATCGCCCTGGATGCCTACACAGATCGGACACTTCGTCGGATATGACATGTGCAGGCTCCTTGGACCATGTATGGTTGTGCTATTTTGATGATATATATATTTACCTTCATCAAAAAAAAAAAATGGATGATTTAAGCCACCCAGAGTTATTGGCTTATAGTTAGTTTAGGATGTTGGAATCTTCTACCAGATCCTGCCGGAAGACGTTGGATTGAGACAGGAGTTTAGAAATGACTCCGTACAAGGGTTTAAGAGTTGGAGACCGATAAGCAAATATTGCAGGTCAACTTAATAGAGTTAGAAGTCTCCAACTGTTGGATAAAAGGAGTAAGATCGAAGTCATAGACTTTGACCTATTTTGCGATTATAGAAGACCAGCCGCGGATCATCAGGATGTTCTCGTGGATATCAACAAAATCAGAACAAAGACTCCGAAGGGATTATGGGCGTGCAGTGCAGATCACGAAGACACGCGAAGTAAGATTATCCGTTGGAGCAATTCAGCTGTTGCTATTGTTGAACAACCAGTACAGTGGAGGAGGTGTACCTTGAAGATTCAGTTGAAGACTATCGATGGTGTTCCGGGAGGAAGATGCATCGTCTCGACAGCAGAGATCAGCACAGAAGATAGATCAGCACAGAAGCAGCGTCAGCAGAAGACATCTTAGAAGATTCAGACGACAACAACAGTTACCTCCAGATGTGATTTGCCTTGTATAGAGGAGAGAGTATACGACGAAGGTCGTATCTATTTGGTATTCTACAGTTGTAGCTCGTAGGATTTAGGGATGGGATCAGATGATCTAGGAAAAATCCCCGAGGCATTCGTCGCAGAAATGCTACCGAATTGCCGCGAACTGTTGGATCTAATCTTATTCTCTTCGAAGAAAGGCGGAGACCTGCGGGGAGCCTTTGGATTGGATCGACAGATAATTGATCATTCAGGGTATTACTTTAGTTTACCCTCTAGGTTAATATGTTGAGAGATGCTTGTAGTTACAGATATCTGTAACTAGAACATTCTCAGTTGGATTAGAAGGGTCCTTTACATCGACTTGTGGGTCGATGGTATCTCTACCGTCAGGTGAGATGAGATCAACCATTAAGAAGTCAAGGGATGCCCTTAGACTTGGATAGACATATCTTTACTGTAGACATATCCTTACGGATGGACAAGTTGTTGAGATTATGGTATGATATGTATCTCGGATGTGCATATAATCTAAGAGCCTTCAGATGTAATTTCGGATGAACTTCAAGGCTTGTCGTTGCTTAGGCAAGTGGAGTAGGCGATCGAAATGATTGCGGAAATAGTTCCGATATCGAAGATCCTATACTGGGTGATAATTGTACTGATATAAGTGTTGTTAAACACTATAAAAGAATTGGAATAACTTGAGTTGTAATTATAGGAGAAGTTGGAGGGAATATTTATCTATCCCAGTGTTTCTCCTTGAAAAGATCCAAAACTCTTTGTTGAAAGAGAGATGGACCTTTGAAAGTATGCATCGATTCTCGATGATGGAATACAGTAGTTGTCATGATAAATATCCTTGTTGTGGATAGATGATCTATTTAGATCAGTCAAAGACACCTGGGTATACTCTAAGGTTGGTTTACGACTGGAGTACTGATATTGTAGTGACATGATGTCATACGATTATCATTGTCGATGTGATGATTAATATATATCATCAGCTTAGAGTAAAGGGGATGCAGGTGTGTAGATACGCCAATTTCATACTTAGTATGAATTGTATGAGTTTTGATTGAGTTGTTAGACTAATTAACGATTTAGTCGCCACTGGATTTGAGAATCGTGTATCCTGAACACGATTAGATCCTTTTGGGGTTGTTGGAGTTGCGTAACTTGACCACTGTTGATTGTGGTAGATGGAGTTACGCACTCGACCACCATAGATGGTGGTTTTTCCTTGTATGGTTTAGATATTACTGTAGATGTGGATAGAATGTTTTAGCATTACTATACCACGGACTTGTTTGACAAAGATGATGATGGAAATCATTTAGTTGAAAACTGGTGAAATGGGTTACAAGACCTAGACGGTGGTTAACTTTTACACGAGTATTAGTTAATCCGTCCGGAGTGGATAAAAGGATGTTGTATGCAGATGCGTCATTTCAGGGATCGGAACGATTCCGATGCAGTTGAATGAGGCATATCTTTTGTCAGCGTCAGTTAAAAAACTATGAGATAGTCTATCATATACATGACGTGACTTTAGTAGTTATTATCTGGATTTGTATTTGTATGGAGCAGAAGTGCTCATTGAATTTAACAAGCTACTGGGTAGCTACAATGGAGTTGTTGGAGTGCGAACAGATGCAACAATTGCAACAAGGGAGATTGATCGCTATAGTCTTCCATGCACTTACAGAGTGCGTGGTGGAGTGAAATTTTTGGACGACAGATGGACTTCTCTTTTGAGAAGATAATTTCTCGTCTCTGATAAGGATAGTGTGTTCCGGACACGCGTCCAGTCAAGGAAGAGTCGTTACAGATAACACATCATTCGGGATGGGCTATATACCTTGGTGGTACTCAGATGTACCGAGATTGGAAACATTTATACTGGTGGAATGGTATAAAGAGAGTTATAGTAGATTTTGCTGCTCGATGTTAGTATGCTAGTAAGTGAAGGCTGAACATCAGAAACTCGCTGGATTGCTCTAGAAAAATTCCGATTCCGAAATGGAAGTGGGAGCATATCACGATTGATTGCGTTACGGGATTGCCTAGAACCCGTAAAGGACGTGATGCGATTTGGGTGATTGTGGATCGACTAACCAAATCAGCTCACTCTCTGCCTATGCGTGGAATGGACTTGTTGGATCGTCCGACAAAGTTGTATTACGGAAAGATTATCAGATTGCGTGGGCTACTTTTAAGTACCATATCGGATAGAGATTCGTGATTTACCTCGCGATTTGGCAGAGTCTACACCAGACTATGGGCACAGAGCTTCGGCTTAGTGTAATGTTTCATCCGCAGGCAGATGAACAGTCTGAGTGTATCATTTAGGCGTTGGAGGATCTATTCAGATCTTGTGTTGTGGATTATGGAGGTGTAGCTTATCGGTTGGCTTAACCTCCGACACTTACGAGTGTTCACAACGTATTTTCTGTTTCTATACCAAGGAAATACGTGTCGCTTGTTGATCATTGTTCTGAAGGAGGTAGCAATTCCACTTCAGCCTGATGTGACTTACGAGGAGACCCTAGGGTGGAGCCTGGGTCGCAAGGAGGGACAATAGTGGGACGAAAACCATCCGACTCGTAAAGGTTGGATGACAGCATCATACCGATGAGGAGGCTACTTGGGAGCTGGAAGATACTATCCGAGCTCAATAGTCTCATCTATTCACTTAAGGAAGGTATGTGGTCCTTTCGGAAACTTGCTTGAAGTAATTTTGCATGTTAGTACGAAATTTGGGGACCAAATTTTTATAAGTGGGGGAGAATGTAAAATACCGGAGAAAAAAAAAAGGATATTCCTCGGTAATTGATAAAACATCTTGTGGAATTTTTCAGAAATTTTTAGAAATTTTTCTGAATTTAAACGGAGGTCTTATGGATATTTCATGGGGATAAAATGGATAGGCTTTTATAAAGCCTGTTTAGACGGAAATTAAATAGGTTAATTAACCCAATGTTTTCCGTTTTCCCGTCGATTCTTTTCCCCCAACTCTCTTCTTTTCCCCGACTTCTCTTCTTCTTTTCCTCCACGCACGCCACCACACTACTGTCGCCGCCCAATCCGACCGATCCCCCGCTCGATCTTCGCCGGATTTGGCCCTTCCCATGCCGCTGCCGCGACCGCCGCCTTCTCCCTCGCGCTCGCCGTCGCCTTCTCCCTCACGCGCGCCACGCCGCTGTCGCGCGAGCGATCCTCTTCACTGCCGTCGGCACCAATCCAGTCGATCTCCGCCGATCTCCTTCCCATGCACGCCGCCGTCGCCTAGGGTTGCCTCCTCGCGCCGCTTGCTGAGCACACCACCCAACCGTGGCCCCTGTCGCCCGTCGTCACGCGGTCGGACATCGCCGTCGTATCTACTCCTTGCTGCCGCCTCTCCCCTGTTGTCTGATCTCCGGTTGCACACCACCGAGCCGAAGCCCTGTCGCCCGCCGTCACACAGCCAGACTCCGCCGCTTGCCCTCCGTCGATCCAAGCCGCAGCGAGCTCAGATCGGCAAGATCTGTGTCGCGTCTTCTTCGTGTTCCCCTGATCGTGGTGGACATCACCAACTTTGATCGATGCGGCCCCCTTCCGCTGCATAATCCAGCCATCATTCTAGCCTTCTGCCACCGGAGATCTTACCGATCAACTACCGAATTACGCGATCACAGAGGCGTTGTTGTCCTAGCCACTGCCTGTTGCGTCGACTCGTCACCGGTGCCATAGGTTGTGTTGGGTTTTCGGCACCGCGGCGTGTGTGTGTTCGATCATGTTTCGTAAACATGAACACAGCGGAAGCAATAAAAATAATAAATACTCCTATTTATTACAACACACACAACACACGCATGCATATTACAACAAGTGTAGACATAACCGTAAATTAAAATTTGCAATAAAAGAAATTTATCTACGTTATACCTTTCGTATGACGTGTAGCGAGAACGACATCAACCGGAACGATCCTCGTAAGAATCGTCTCTATCCGTATCCACGCTGAGCTCCTCGGGATGACTTTGCTAAGTCACGAGCTTCGTCTTCGTACGGGTTACTAGCCTCGTGTTGAAGACGACGTGATCGAGAGATGATCACGATCCGAATCCAAATTCGGATCCTAAAACGAGTTCTCAACACTCGCTTCTCCGGAGAGGTATTCGTCAACCGTTTGACGAATCCTTCGTCCTCCACCTCAGAGGATTACCGGAGATCAAATCCCCGGTAAGTTAGCCGCTGTCGGAGCACTACCCGTCGTCCAAACGACGCTCCGACAACAAAGAAACAAGCTGTCCAGAAAAACTGGACAGCTTTTGGTGGAGGAATAGAGGCCGGCCAAAGGAGATGTGGAGCTCACCTTATCACCGAACCCACAAGAGATCACCGGAGGGTCGCCGGAGGTTCTCGCTGAAGCTTGACGCGCAAAGACTTGGACGGCTGCACACAAGCTGGCGGCGGCTTTAGGGTTTGGCGCCAATTAACTCCAAGGTGGATGTGGGCGGCAACTCAAGGGGGCTAGGGTTTGGATTAGTTAGTGTTGTACTATCCCTTAAGCCCTCTTTTTTAGAGAACTAATTCTCTTAATGGTTAATGGATCATATCCATAAAGCCCGTTAACCCGCTCCATTAGGATAAGTTAAAATAAACCAAACCATGATGGTTTATTTTAAGTTAAAACGAACCGAACCAACTTTTGGTTCATTCGTTTAAAATAAACCAAACCCTTTGGTTTATTCTCATCCATTGGATTAGAACCAAACCATTTTGGTTCATCCATTATGTCTTCATAAGACACGGCCCATCCACGCTTCCATTGCGATCAAACAATTTCATGCTCGCTTATGTTTGGTCCAACCAAACATAGTTTCTCTCGATCCGAGAATCCCATTCTCAAGCTCGTTTTAAATCCTTTGGATTACACTCGTTGTGCGTGTGACCAAATAGGTTCTCGGTTTATGTTGGCCGCCTATAATTAACCATTAATTATAGAACGATCATGAGTGGCACCTAGTAGTACATCATGATCCCCAATTAACCAAAAGATCAAGTTGATCAAGAACTATTTCAAAACCCTTCAAGAGCTCGAATGAATCGTGCCCCATTCCCTTCACTCATCTTATACCCACTTGGTTCGTGAGACATGGTCTATAGTGTCACCTCACTAGGTGACTACGCCACACCTAGCCCAAGTATCATTTCCTCGTCCCTACTGATTCTAGTTACTCCACATGTATCGAAGAGTACCTTACTCTAAACATGCAATGCTTTGGCCAAAGACTTTAGTAACAATCCGACGAGAGGCCATGGGTATACATCTCCTCGCAAGGAGTGGTGAATCCTTTATAGGCTATTCAAACACCTTCGATCACTTCGACTTATACCCAATCACCCCGGGTCCACATCTCCTTAGAGATGTTTGCTTAAGATGTCAAAGCATAAGTCTCCATGATCAAGATGACTTGAATACCGCAAGTCAAAGGAACATCGCACTTAAGCCACAGTAAGAACTTCATTGACATATCTATATATGCGAGAGAACCATATGAAGTCTTACTACATTTGGTTACTCAATGAACTAGTTACCATAACTAGCATCCACGATTAACTCCGGACATCACTATGTCTCCGGCCCGGTGAGAATCACCGCTTGGATACACCAAGGAGTATACCTCGTGCTAGTCTCAGCGAAATTGATGGTGTCCAAATCCATCAATTCATCGACTAGGATAATTCCGATACATCACAATTACACATGTAGAGATACTCACTAGTTGTGATCCAATCACAAATTCTCTCATCTTTGTGAATCGTATCGTGGGCATTGATAAATGAGTTTAAGATCCAATCAAATACATAAAACATGTATACTCAAATAGTGAATCTTCATTTATCATATAAATGGTTCATACATAAGGCGATTGCCTTAGGACATCTCTCATATATTACTAACAGGTTGCTCAACATCCTTGTTGTGGTTTACCGATGTGCAGATTATCTTGAGCGTATTCGTGTTGTAAATTGCACTATCAATGGCCGGACAAATCCTCCAACAACCTGTTCGGGTAATCTCATTGTTTCCTTGCTATTTTGGATTTATGGACTCTAGAGATGGGTTAGGAGGGAAGCTTATGTCTCTATGATTACAGGTTATGAGGGTGTTGGGATTGGGTTTCTTTTACATCCAATCCGACAATGGACTCAAATCTAATACCCTTAAGTGGAGCAGAAGCATGCAAGGAAAGTTAAGTGTGGTAAGTTCAAACCTAGATGTTTATGGATGCATATTGTTATTGCAATTGATCTGGTGGTTATGAATATTGGATTGTATCTATTATATAGATTGTGGTGAAATTTCAAGAACTTTGATCAAGAAGCTAGTGCCATGGATTCGGAGCTGGGTAAGTCTTGATTTATATATGATAGCTATGTAATAAGTTGATACAATAGTGTTAATTGGAGAGTTGATTTAGTAATAATGAATGGTATGAGATTGTACAACTATGGGAATTCGTTGATCGATCAGGGATTAGGATTGTATTAGACTCATATTCCTATAGATTGATTATGTTAGTGTTGAGTTATGTTGTATGTTAATTGCAGGACCTGGGTTCAGGATGGTCCTGTGGACGTGGAGATGCTCAGATAAGTCTTCATAGCAGGTAGGTAATTTCCTACTGGTCGGGTAGATGTAATGATTTTCAGATTTAGACATAGATATGAACCTTAGGTGTTCATATTACCTTGATCATGCTCTGTTTATCGTATGCTTGAACTTACCGTTGATATATATGTGTGCTCGATTATTGATAACACATATTCCCTAGCATGATCTAGAAGTTACAGATGTGATGTAAGTAGGTCTAACTGTTTAGTAGGGTGTAGATGTTAGAGTACGGAGGTTGACCTAAATTGTAAATTTGGCAAAAAGGTCCTCTGTGGATAAGTATGACCCTAGATGTAGGACTTATTCCATACCAGTATGTTGCACATTTATTCACCAACCACAGGTTGTGTGAATGGTCATGAGAATCGTGGAC
>CM045988.1:133279531-133284531 GCA_025175895.1 Wurfbainia villosa | reverse complement strand
ACAGATGGTCAGAACTTCATCTGGGTTCGAATCCTATTGAGAGGTCCACTAGAGATCAGAAATTTTTGAAGAAAAAACAAGATGTTTCTTTTGTCCCTTCCAGGCGAGCGGAAAATAAGGAAATGGTTGATATATTCAAGATAATTACGTATTTACAAAATACCGTCTCAATTAATCCTATTTCATTCTTGAACAAAAATCCATTTTTTAATTTATTTCATCTATTCCATGACCGAAACAAAAGGGGATACACGTTACACCACGATTTTGAATCAGAAGAGAGATTTCAAGAAATGGCAGATCTATTCACTCTATCAATAACCGAGCCGGATCTGGTGTATCATAAGAGATTTGCCTTTTCTATTGATTCCTACGGGTTGGATCAAAAAAAATTCTTGAATCAGGTATTCAACTCCAGAGATGAATCGAAAAAGAAATCTTTATTGGTTCTACCTCGTCGTTTTTATGAAGCGATTGAATCTTTTTATCGATGGATCAGAAAAAATCGGCCCGGATCTACTGCGGGAATGATTTGGAAGATCCAAAACGAAAACAGCGGTATTTGCTAGCAACAACATAATGGAGGCAAATAATCAATATAGATTGATCCGAAATCTGATTCAAATCTATGGGTACATAAGAAATGTATCTAATCGATTCTTTTTAATGAATAGATCCGATCACAACTTCGAATATGGAATTCAAAGGGATCAAATAGGAAATGATACTCTGAATCATATAACTATAATGAAATATACGATCAACCAACATTTATCGAATTTGAAAAAGAGTCAGAAGAAATGGTTTGATCCTCTTATTTCTCGAACCGGGAGATCCATGAATCGGGATCCTGATGTATATAGATACAAATGGTCCAATGGGAGCAAGAATTTCCAGGAACATTTGGAACATTTCCTTTCTGAGCAGAAGAACCATTTTCAAGTAGTGTTCGATCGGTTACGTATTAATCAATATTCGATTGATTGGTCCGAGGTTATAGACAAACAAGATTTGTCTAAGTCACTTCGTTTCTTTTTGTCCAAGTCACTTCTCTTTTTGTCCAAGTCACTTCCCCTTTTCTTTGTGAGTATCGGGAATACCCCCATTCATAGGTCCGAGATCCACATCTATGAATTGAAAGGTCCGAATGATCAACTCCGCAATCAGTTGTTAGAATCAATAGGTGTTCAAATCGTTCATTTGAATAAATTGAAACCCTTCTTATTGGATGATCATGATACTTCCAAAAGACCGAAATCCTTGATCAATGGAGGAACAAGATTACCATTTTGCTTCAAAAAGATACCAAAGTGGGTGATTGACTCATTCCATACTAGAAATAATCGCAGGAAATCCTTTGATAACACGGATTCCTATTTATCAATGATATTCCATGATCGAGACAATTGGTTGAATCCCGTGAAACCATTTCATAGAAGTTCATTGATATCTTCTTTTTATAAAGCAAAACCACTTCGATTCTTGAATGATCCAAATCGCTTCTGGTTCTATTGTAACAAAAGATTCCCTTTTTATGTGGAAAAGACCCGTATCAATAATTATGATCCTACATATGGACAATTCCTCACTATCTTGTTCATTCGCAACAAAATATTTTCTTCGTGCGTCGGTAAAAAAAAAACATATTTTTGGGGAGAGAGAGACTATTTTGCCAATCGAGTCACAGGTATCTGACATATTTATACCTAATGATTTTACACAAAGTGATGACGAAAGGTATAACTTGTACAAATTTTTCCATTTTCCAATTCGATCCGAGCCATTCGTTCGTAGAGCTATTTACTCGATCGCAGACATTTCTACAACACCTCTAACAGAGGAACAAATAGTGAATTTTGAAAGAACTTATTGTCAGCCTCTTTCAGATATGAATCTATCTGATTCAGAAGGGAAGAACTTGCATGAGTATCTCAGTTTCAATTCAAACATGGATTTGATTCACACTCCATGTTCTGAGAAGGATTTCCCATCTGGAAAGAGGAAAAAAAAACGGAGTCTTTCTCTAAAGAAATGCGTTGAGAAAGGGCAGATGTATAGAACCTTTCAACGAGATGGTGCTCTTTTCAATCTCTCAAAATGGAATCTCTTCCAAACATATATGCCATGGTTCCTTACTTCGACAGGGTGGAAATATCTAAATTTCACCACCCTTTTAGAGATTTTTTCAGAACCATTGCCGATACTAAGGATACTAAGTAGCAGGCACAAATTTGTATCCTTTTTGAGAGATATTATGCATGTATCAGATATATCACGGCCAATTCCTCAGAAGATTCTTCCACAATGGACTCTGACTCTGAAAAGTAAGATTTCGAGTCTGATAAGTGAGATTTCGAGTAAGTGTTTACAGAATCTCCTTCTGTCCGAAGAAACAATTCATCGAAATAATGAGTCACCCGTTCCATTGATATGGACACATCTGAGATTAACAAATGCTCGGAGTTCCTCTATTCAATCCTGAAAGTGTAATCCAAAGGATTTATCATAAAGAGCTTGCTAGCCAACAGCAATACGTAACTGAAACGAAGTGTTCTGAGACGAGTTAGAAAAGATCAAATCTTTGATGATTCCATCATACATGATTGAGTTGCAAAACTTTTGGATAGGTATCCTACATCTAAATCTGAATCGAATTCTTTCGGTTAAAGAATCTCTTTCTAGTTGCTCTGGAACAATTAGGAGATTTTTCGGAAGAAATACGGGTTTATGCTTGTAGCAACATGCTATTGGTTGGTGGTTCCGCTTATGGGGTCAAATCAATACGTTCTAAGAAGAAATATTTGAATATCAATCTCATCGATCTCGTAAGTATCATACAAAATACCATCAATCGAATCGCTTTTTAGAAATACGAGACATCTAAGTCGCATAAGTAAAGAGATCTATTCATTGATAAGAAAAAGAAAAGGGGTGAACGGTGATTGGATTGATGAGAAAATAGAATCTCGGGTCACGAGCGGTGATTTGGTTGATGATGAAGAAAGAGAATTCTTGGTTCAGTTCCACCTTAACGAGAAAAGAAAAAGGATTGATCAAATTCTATTGAGTCCGACTCATAGTGATCATTTATCAAAGAATGACTCTGGTTATCAAATGATTGAACAACCGGATCAATTTATTTACGATACTTAGTTGACATTCATAAAAATATCTAATGAATTATGAGTTCAATAGATCTGTTTAGCGAAAGATGGATATTCCTTGCTCATTATCGACAATCACTTATTCACAAACCCGTGTGGGACTAATAGTTTTCATTTCCCATCTCATGGAAAACCCTTCTCGCTCCGTTTAGCCCTATCCCCTTCTAGGGTATTTTAGTGATAGGTTCTATAGGAACTGGGCGATCCTATTGGTCAAATACCTAGCGACAAACTCCCATGTTCCTTTCATTACGATATTTCCAAACAACTTTCCTTATTCGTATTACAAGCCTGAAGGTTTTTTTCTTGATGATAGTGATAGTGATAGTGACGATAGTGATTATCGTGACGATATTGATATTGATGATAGTGACGATATTGATGATGACCTTGATATTGATACGAGTGCTAGATATGGCGAATGTGCTAACTATGGATATCTTGCCGAGTATATACGGATTTTATATCGATATCACCTTTCGATTCGCATTAGCAAGAGAAATGTCTCCTTGCATAATATGGATTCCAAACATTCATGATCTCAGTATGTGAATTACAGATCCTTGTCTATTACGAACTATCTCTCCAGAGATTGTAAAAGATATTCCACTAGAAATATTCTTGTTATTGGTTCGACTCATATTCCCCAAAAGTGGATCCCGCTCTAATAGCTCCGAATAAATTAAATACATGCATTAAGATACGAAGGCTTCTTATTCAACAACAACGAAAGCACTTTTTCATTCTTTCATATACTAAAGGGTTTCACTTGGAAAAGAAAATGTTCCATACTAACGGATTCGGGTCCATAACCATGGGTTCCAATGCACGAGATCTTGCAGCACTTATCAATGAGGCCCTATCCATTAGTATTACACAGAAGAAATCAATTATAGAAACTAATACAATTAGATCAGCTCTTCATAGACAAACTTGGGATTTGCGATCCCGGGTAATATCGATTCAGATCATGGGATCCTTTTCTATCGAATAGGAAGGGTTGTTGCACAAAATGTACTTCTAAGTAATTGCAGTAGATCCTATATCTATCTATATGAAGAAGAAATCATGTAAAGAAGGGGATTCTTATTTGTACAAATGGTACTTGAACTTGGAACGAGCATGAAGAAATTAACGATACTTCTTTATCTTTTGAATTGTTCTCACAATTGGTCGCTCAAGATCTTTGGTCTTCACCCGGACCTGATGAAAATAATTGGATCGCTTCTTATAGATTCGCTGAGAATGATTCTGATTTAGTTCATGGCCTATTAGAACTAGAAGGCGCTCTGTTGGGATCCTCACGGACAGAAAAAGATTGCAGTCAGTTTGATAATAATCGAGTGACATTACTTCTTCGGTCCGAACCAAGGAATCAGTTAGATATGATTCAAAACTATGAAAAATACGAATCGGAGTTTGAAGAAGAGGAAGACGAAGAGGAAGAGGACATCGACCCGCAACAAATGGAGGAGGATTTATTCGATCACATAGTTTGGGCTCCTAGAATATGGCACCCTTGGACCAATCTATTTGATTGTATTGAAAGACCCACTGAATTGGGATTTCCTATCGGGGATCATTTCGGGCAAGCGGAGCATTTATCATGAAGAGGATGAGCTTCAAGAGCATGAGGAGGAGTTCTTGCAGAGGGGAACCATGCGACGACACCGATAGATTTTCCAAAGAACAAGGCTTTTTCGAATAAGCCAATTCATTTGGGACCCTAGATCCATTCTTTTCCTATTCAAAGATCAGTCCTTTGTCTCTGTGTTTTCACGTCGAGAATTCTTTGCATATGAAGAGATGTCAAAGGTGCTTATTACTTCCCAAATG